>CM046845.1:27934755-28205935 GCA_025618425.1 Heliocidaris tuberculata
AAAAACTTAAGGCAGATGATTTTCTTCTAATAAAATCATGATCTTTTAAATGAACTAACATTGTTTCAGCATTGGGTACCCCCTTTAAGAAGTTCTCTCTTATAATTCTTAAGGAGAGTCATTATTTATCTCAAGTCTAACAAGATTATGTAGAACCATTTTAGAAAACACAACATTAACACAAGATGTCATTTGACATTCATAAGACTGATATGGAGTCATAATACATACCACATTGATCTGTTCTGTTGAGCTGACATTCTCTTAGCCTTCTGGGTAGCGAGGTCACGCTCCTTCTTTTCGGCATACTCAGCTGGGACAGCAGCAAAGGGATTATTGGATTCATCATAACCCTCGTCTGATCCATACCACTGACGATCTAGTCTTGAGAGAGGAAGAGAAAGTGAGAAATGTTAAACAGGGTTAAGAGCATACATGAACAAATAGTCATACTTTATACCAGGCTTTAACTAAGTATGTACGCAATCAAGAAATAATTATCAATTTGCCCTTCCGACCTTAAGGTTAACTTCACAGAGACTGTGATGGAGAGTAAGAGACAGAGAGATCAACAGAGAGATCAACAGAGAGAGCAAGAGACAGAGAAGAACTTTGCCTGAAGTGACTTTCACAAAAACATGAAGTAATCACAAAAGATCTATCTACTTTTCCATTTATTCATGAAGCAAATCTAGCAGAAAAAACACAGGAAAGAAGGAAAATTGAGCATGAAAATGAGTAATAGATAAAACAAATATATAACATTTTCCTTATCTAAAACAGAAGAAAACATCATGCCACTCACCTTCTGCTCTTCTTCCCATAATTCCTGTTTCTTCCGACTTGAATCTAGTCACTGTGTCTCCACCTGAATGGATACAATGACGGTACGGAATATTCCATTATCATTATAAGTAATCATAATGGGTGACACTACCCTGCTATGTAGTCCATAACACAGACCGACTTTCACATGGAATAAATTTTCTACCCTCTGAACAAAACTATGTTGAACATAATCTACCCCTGCTTTAATGACACAGTGAGAAGGAATCATCAACAAACTTCAGACTACGTTGACTTTGTTTGCACTGAGTATAGTCAAGGATTGTAATTCCGAACAGATTGTATTACCGAACGTGTACAGTTAAGCGCCTAAAATGGGTTTTCATACGCGTGGGATTACGCGTATGAAAACCACACTATTGAAACAAAGGTTGTGTCTTTTTCCCAAAGGTTTCACACGTTCGGAAATACAGTACCTCAAGGGACCAAAACGCCGCGTCGTTGGGAAGGGGTTCACTCGGAAGGGAATATCGTATTAAATCTACGTTGTCTTTTTAAAATTCCACCAACTTCTTTTTCTGTAGGACTTTGAGCATTCATTATGTAAGTTTGACAGATATTCGTTTGATATTTTATTTGCTATCGTTGATTTTCTGAAAAGTGTTCGGACACTGGATCCACCACCATATATTCGTAAAAAATCATTTCTGACAGAGATGAAATGAAAAGGTTATTACATGCCAAGTACTCAAAACTAACACAGACATAACAATCTCTTCCAATCATAGATGATGTATCAAACTGACCTTTGACCTGAGGTGTAGCACAACTTCTTGCGATTGCTGGCCCATGAGTTGTAGCGATGAGCTGGAGTCAGCATGGGCGTTTCATCTTCCTTTCTTCTAAGACGGGACCTGTATTAAAGGATGACAAGATATTGGAAATGTCAGGCATTTGGAAAGCCTAAAACCGAAATCCTTTAAAACTGAAATAAAGAAGTGAACAAATAAATGATTTGCATATAACAAAAATTAATTCACATTACATGGAATACATTCTTAAAAATTAAAGTGAGAGAAAACATGCCTCATTTCCATAGGATTAGACAGACATCTCTAAAAAAAATCAGAAAGATGAAAACATTTGATGCAAATCTAATTCAAAAGCTTGAAATAGTTAATTCCTAATTAAATTATTAAAAGCAAGAAAGATTTTAAAAACTGTAAAAACAACATAGGCCAGGATAATTTTTAACTCTTAAGAGGCCATGAGTGCTCAGCAGAATTCTAATGATTATCATAATTTTCTTATCTACAAAATTTAATCATAATTATATTTCTGAAAGCAATGTGTTTACAACATGAACATATGTTGTTTTTATTTCTCATTGTCTTCAAAACTAGATGGATAGTTTACACATTATTAAAAAAACAGCCTTGATGTTGAAAATGCAAAGGTGTAAAGAAAATAATATGAAGAGAACAGATATCTCATCAATGGAGATAACACAAACAAAAAAATATCTTTGATGACAAATTAAAACAATAGGAATTACAATTGAGTGTTTGTCATTATTCTTTTCATACCTGTCTCCATCTTTTCTACCAGAATGTGACCTGTCCTTTCTATCACTACGTTCACTCCGATCTCTTCTCTCACTCTATCTTTCCTCTCACTGAAATCATTCTGTCTGCTTGATGTCTTGGGCGTCGGCTGGTCCCACTGTGATGGTGCCTTCTTTGGCACGTCGTCTTCCTCCTCCCAACTTGTACGGGACGGTGTGGCAATTCCTGAGAAAGTATGGCATACAATTTTTTTATCGCTCCACAATGTATGTATATTCAACAATGTTGTATTTTTCACAGTTGTCATATTTATTACATACAAATAACATTACAATGTGTAACATTTCATTATGTTAGTTACATTTTACCTGCAATATATACAGCAAAATTGTAAAAATGTATCTCCTCATTTAAAGAGAGGTTGAGTTCTGGGAAAGGTGAAACATAATTTGTGAACTTTCTCATTCCTTTTATGTCAGTTTGGAAGAACATCAAGTTAGAAATGTCCACTGAAAGGATTGCTCTTCAAATGCCCTCATATTCAAAAATATGATAAGAAATAGCTGAAGAGTTCAGGCCGAACATTCATGCCACAAGTGTGTCCAGTGCATGTGCTTTTCAGCAAGATCTGGTCAATTTTATTATCATTTTGATGATTCCAAAATGTCACAGTATACACCAAATCTTATGGAGGTGATGGAGATATGATCAATTTTTCCTAATTACTTTGATACCGTTTCTTTCTCATTGTATTTGCATGACCAGAACTCAACTTTATCTTTAATTACTTGTTCAAAATAATCAATCGTATGATATAAAATGAACATATGGATAACATTTTTATGTATAACTGAGGGTATACTGTATGCAAGGTCATCAAGTAATACAGTATGATCAGTATAAGTTTCAAGATTCTTATAGCATTGCTGAAATTTTGATGAAAAAGAAAGTGTCCACTTCAACAACAATTTGTTAATTATAGTGGAGCTGTTATCACCACTGAACACCCCCCCCCCCCAAATATCAAATTAATACTCACCTCTAGAAATCCTTGGAGTAAAGGGTTCATCATCAGCCCGGGGAGTACGCTCCCAGTTGCTTCTATCACTTCTATCACTCCTCTGACTGCGACTCCCTCGCTCGGAATCCTGCCCTCTACGGTCATCTCGTCGATCACGATGTCTGTCTCGCCTGTCCCTGTCTCTGTACCTGTCTCTGTCCCTGTCTCTGTCTCTGTCTCGATGTCTGCCTCCTCTGTCTCTATCTCTATACTTCTCTCTTTCATACCATTCTAAAATAAACAGAGAGTTAAGTGGAAAGTATTTTAATGTGTCATGGATACAAAAATCATCTTTTTGATTACTTTCTTTGACCTTTTTTCAATCATATCATGAAGTTAGAAGCTGCAATAATAATAATATAACACCTTCATTGCCAGTGTCTTTGAAGTTCATCACCACCCATTTTGTCTTTTTTTTTTTTTCCATATCAAATATCCACTTAATTATCATGTACCTAGTTTGTGCACACATTCAATTACAAATGATAAATTATTTCAGCCTGCGACGCAAGCTCATTGGGAAATGCAGTGCACTATTCTCCACTTTCACTTCTAATTTCAACAGAGTTGTTCAGACTCACCTCTTTCCCTGCCTTTCCTGCCATCATCATTAGAGGAAGCATAAACTCCTCCTTTCCTACTGTCCTTCTCCCTTTGTAGCTGTCTCTCTCTGGCCTCAGAGCTAACACCTCCTGTGTGAGATGGCGTCTCCATACGAGGAGCACGGTAGTGCCTGACAGAAAAAGTGTATAAATTATGATGAGATTGCTCGTGCTATGGTAATCTACATGTATTACTTCTTAAGAGTGCACAATTATCAGCCAAATAATATGTCCCCAATTACTTGTTACTTGTGCAGATAACCACCCAAAGCTGATTATTTCATATTTCATATTATAAATGGAATTTTGGAAAATGTATTTCGTTACATTACATTAATTAGCATCAATGCATTATAAGATGTTCTTTTTCCTGGATAGAAGAATATGTCATTTTCTTTTTTATTGCACCGAAACTGCCTCTAATTTTGCACTCTGGATGGCTTAGAAATTGCCAAGACCCTTTCACACGACTTACATGTAGCATGAAAAGTATAGGGCAATGGGGCAATACAATCTCACATTCAACAGGATTCACTGGTTTGATTCTGTTTTGAAACAGTGTAACTCATAACTGAGTCATTTTAATCTACCTAATATCATGCAAAACAACAGCATGCAGTTTATTGTTTCTTCCAGTGAATAAATGGATACTTATAATCTGTGGGAGCTAATGGGATAAATAGTATCATCAATACCTAAAAAGTTCAAGATCCTCATTTCACCTCCTTGCACTAATCATTAAAGCCATACCTTTCATGTGCTGAATGCTTCTTCTTTCGTGATCCTCTGTCCTCATCATCTGAATCACTGCTGTCACTATCATCAGAATCCTCATCCTTCTTCTCCCACTCATCCCTGTAAGATGTGACCTTTGACCTCTTACTCTTCTCCTCCTCTACCTCTCTTTCCGAGACATCCTTCAGTTTGCGCTTTTCTGCGGCAAGGACATCCAGGCCCAAGATGGAGGATCTGGAAGGTGGGGCTTTGAATTCATCGTCAGGGTTTGATTTCTTCTCCTTCACAATCAACCCTCCAACCTGGTTAGAAAGCCCTTCAAGACGGTGAATGGAATCAGCCATGCTTCTGAAAAAGGAAAGAAAACTAGCACATCAATGATGTAGCGCTCATCCGGCATCCAGCAAAGAAATTCACGCAATTTGTTCACATAAATTAGCATAAATAATTTTCTAAACAAAAATTCAAAATTCTGTGAAGAAATTCAATGAACCTCATGAAAGTCTTTCAGATGGAACAAAAAAAATCAAAATCGGTCAATAAATGAGGAAGAAGAAGCAATTTTCGTGATTTTTAATTAATTTCGCATAAATTAGCATAAATAATTTTCTAGACAAAATTTCAAAATTCTGTGTAGAAATTCAATGAACCTCGTGAGTCTTTCAGATGGAACAAAAAAAATCAAAATCGGTCAATAAATGAAGAAGAAGCGATTTTTGCGATTTTCGAAAAATGCGCATAAATTAGCATATTTAATGAGTTTCAAAATTCTGTGAAGAAGTTTCGAATCCCCCACCTAGTGCTATCATATAAAGCAAACGGAATTAAAATCGGGTAAGAAATGGCGAAGAAGAAGCATTTTGAAATTGTGGACGGACGGGACGAAGGACGGATGGACAGACGGACGACGGACGACGGACGCCTCGCCATGGCATAAGCTCATCTGCCCATTCGGGCCAGATGAGCTAAAAAATTGAAAACATACAGAGATACACGTAAAGTTGTACATGCATGCACTCTTGCAGTTCAATAAGTTTGCTTACTGTTGTGCATTTGATGGTACAATAAAACATTGCAAGTACAAGACAAATGAGTCAAAATAAAATACATATTTTATCATTGAAATGATGAGTAAATATTGAATTCGGGGGGTCTACTCAAACTTCTTCTCTTCTGAATGGCTGTAAGATATTTCTACCAGTAGACGTGCACAGCCAATATGGAAGACAGTTTCCTATTTGGGAGACTGTCTCTACTGTCAGAGACTTTTGCAAACATTTTTGGTAGCCTATTTTTTGTGATGATCCACACACAAAACAAATGGGCTTCTGACCTATTAAAAGAGGCAAAAATTGGGCTGGGAGAAACTGCCTTGTTGTTGTCGGTGTTGTTTCTTTTGTCCTTTTGTAAGCTAAGCGGCCTAAGCCTATGCCTTGAATATAGGAGACAGTCTCCCAAAGAAACAGTCTCCCATATCGGTCGTGCACCTCTACCGTCTACGATAATCCAAGCTCGAAATCATTTCCTAAGGTAAAAGAATTTACTGCCGTTTTTCTCCTGTTGCAGCTAGTGATGTCAGTTTTTGCAAGTGAGCCCCTTTTCATTTCACTTTTGCCAAGGTCAAGTAGATCTATGCACACCAAGTAATAGTAGTGGTTGACCACTAAGAATGAACAATGCCAAAATACTACTGTATTTTCTATCGCATGTAAAACATATGGGGGAAAAAATAAGATGAATATTTCAAATGCTTCCTTTCAAATTCAGCTCTTAAAAATCTCACTCTTATCTTAAATGGCCGTTAGGAAGAACTCATATTTACAGCAAAATGCAAAGTCAAAATCATGTCCAAAACTGAAGAAATCCCTGCTGATTTTTTTTGCCATCGCAGCATGTTGTTTTCATTCCGCCGATGTTTTAGACTAAACTTGGCCAATTAAATTTTGTGTACAAAAAAGAAACTCGGTATCCCTCACGCACGTCGATCTCTACAATCGCACACAAAATCGGGACTTTTACACGTGCGCGATAGGGACCTAATTATTGCCAACTGAATGGGGGGGGGGGGGGGGGAGATGTCTGCACTCGCAGCGATCAGGATATGTACACAACCCCATTTCGCCAGAACTGACAGTAAATTATGGATTTCATTTTTGGAATTATCTTTTCTAACATCGGTGAGTTAAATTTATTGTATATCATGGATATGTTGGTGTTTGTAATATTTTATTTGTAAATTAAATGTTTATTTTGAGTGAATTTTGGTGACTTTTGTGCAGTGGTGTTTGAAAGTGTGGAGGTGCACACTCATAGGCCCTTGCCTATGTAGGACTGTGTCCAACATTCATTGTTGCAGCAGTCAAAAACAGACAACAAAATTGCTCTAAGCAAGATTTAATTTTCTTAAATTTGCTAGATTACCTGATTTAGGGACTCTTCAACTCTTACCGTGCCACAAATTTGGGGATTCAGAATTGAAAGTGAAATTTTAAATAATTATTTTCTTCTCATGTATGAATGATCTAGACTAGAAAAACAGCAGAGGCGCACGGCCGATATCGGAGACTCTCTCCCATTTGGGAGACTGTCTCTCATACTGAAGACTTAGTTTACAAAAGAATAAAAGACACAACACCAACAACAAGGCAGTTTATCCCAGCCAAATTTTTGCCTGACTGCGGTCAGAAACCCATTTGTTTTGTGCGTGGGTCATAACAAAAAATGTTATGAAAACAAAAGTAGACAGTGAATCTTTGAAGTAGACTGTCAAAAGGGGTCATTTTTCATGAGAAATCTGCTTATCACATTTTCATTTTGCGCCGAGGTCATCCCTTTGCCGCAAATGTAAACAAAGAAAATCGATCTTCCAAATGGGAGACTGTCTCCCACATCGGCTACCAAAAATATTTATAAAAGTCTCTGATAATAATAATAATAATAATAATTGGATTTATATAGCGCCTTTTCCAGAGGATACAAGGCGCTGTCACTTAAAGTCTATTCAAGTAAATTAAGAATTGTATAAGTAAGTTTTTAGATGTTTCTTGAAGATGTCAAGTGATGTGCTATTACGGAGAGATGCGGGGAGTCTGTTCCAAAGTTGTGGAGCAAGTGACTGAAAGGACTTGAAGCCAGCTTGTTTTCGGGATTTTGGAATGACATAGGAAGGAGCAGAGGTAGAACGAAGAGAATATGATGTTCTCTGTTGCTGAAAGAGTGAGGAGATGTATTGAGGAAGTGTGGTTGACAGTGATTTGTAAGTCTGAACCAGTATACGGTATTGTATTCTCTTAGAAACGGGAAGCCAGTGAAGTTCATTGAGTAGTGGAGTGACGTGGGACCATTTTGGTTTTTGACATATTAGACGAGCACACTTATTCTGAAGACGTTGAAGTCTGCCCAGGTTCTGTTTACTGATGCCCCCAAGCAAACATCCACCATAGTCAAGCCTGGATAGCACAAGTGCTCTAACAACATTATGACAAGTGTCTTTATTTAAGTACCCCCTGATGCGATTGAGGTTGTAAATTTGCCAATTGAGGGTACGACACAAGTTTGTTACATGGTCAGACATTTTCATTTCCTTATCAAAGACAACACCCAGATCCTTGATTGTTGAAGACATTGGGATGTCTAGATCATCAATAGAAAATGAAAGGTCATTGAACCGATTCAAGTCGGTGGATGATGCAGCAATGAAGAACTCAGTTTTACCGGAATTCAACTTCAATTTATTACTGACAAGCCATGATTGTATGTCTTCTAAGCACTTCGAGATACGGTAGTATGCGCAAGCTGCATCTCCAGGCTTGGTAGGATCAAAAATGGTAAACATCTGGATGTCATCAGCATACACATGGTATTGAACTGAATGCTGAATAACAGAGACAATCTCCCAAATAGGAGAGAGTCTCCGATATCGGCCGTGCGCCTCTACTGAAAAAGGCCTGCTGATACACACAAAAGCTATTGAAGCCTATAGTATTCACACGTAAAAGCTAGTCTGGAGTACAAGGTTATCTTCAGATAAGCTTGTACATGTATAAGTGTCTGATTCAGGGACTCTAGTCTTCAACTCTTACTGTGCCACAAATTTGGGGATTCAGAATTGAAAGTGAAATTTGAAATAATTATTTTCCTTTCATGTTTGAATGATCTAGACTGGAAAAAGGCCTGCTGATACACACAAAAGCTATTGAAGCCTATTCACACGTAAAAGCTAGTCTGGAGTACAAGGTTATCTTCAGATAAGCTTGTACATGTATATAACTTTATAAGTGAGGATCTGGGCTTCTGGCATGAAATTAGATATTATTAGGGTGTCTGTAGAAAAAAATTATTTCTTTTATTTCAAAATGATATTAAATTTTCTTTCTGGATTTGAAAAATAATAACCATCAAACTGACAGAAATATGATATTTCATGAAAAATTCCAGTTAATTACTGTAAAATAAGAGAATGAAATCGGACCATTTTTCAGCTTTTTCCTGCCATAGGCTATGTAGTTAAGAAATGGGACACACACAAATCCAAATTTTGAGCTTCCGAGACCTGTTTTTATACTTAATGTCAAAAACTTGTCCTTTGGCTTTACATGACCATGATGACCAGATAGGAAATTTTACAATCTTTCTGATGGTATGAATTTTTTCAAGGTTTGAATATCAGATCACAGTGCAAAATTGTGAAAAAGTGACAAAATTTGTGTAAAACAGAAATTTCAGTTTCCCATAGGAAACGCATGGGGAAATGGCAATCTGAATACACACAAATATAAGGGTTTGCAATTCATCTCTTAGTCTTACTTTAAATTCAGACATCCTAATAGTAATTTAATATTTCTATCATTCTAAAATGTAGAAGAAAGTATTTTCTCAAAATTTTGCCGATTATATTGGTGTTTTTACCTCTTCAACTCTGAGCTGAGGTCGTGACAGGCCAAAATTGACACAGCTCCATATAGTGATGGTCCCATCATACTGCTTTTGATATTTGTCAATTTTTTTTTTAGAAGTTGAAAATAACCAACAAAATAATAATGCTATGGGACTAGCCTGGGCCTGGGCAGTACTGGGCAGTACATATTGTGTACAAAAGCAAAACTAGTTACTACACCGTCTTTTTCACATTACGTGTAAAGAAAAAAATACCTAAGGTACGTTAGCTATTTTAACGACATTCGTAAACACTACCTATAATGAAACTTACAAGCAGAAAAGGGATATTCACAGCCGCATACCCAGAAGTTTTCGTCGACAATACAATCGGGCAAAACGCACAAAAATCGTATACTAGATCTAGTCTATAGTCTGCAAGCACAGACCCCAATATGACACTTAATCAGAAAATCATTGTGTCTTGAGGAAAGCCTAATTCAGCTACCTTCTGGTCGTGTCACGTCAATAAAGGAGCAGCTATAGTACATGGCCTATATGGGGGGGGGGGGGGTACAAACATCCCCCAGGCCCCCCTCCCCCCCCAAAAAAAGGTGGAAAATATACATTTCTTTTACATGTTGTAGATAAGTACTAGTATAATTTGATATATTATATTTATTAATATTATTGAAATTTATATATTCTTTATTTCAATCTAGATATTATTTATTTATGTACATTGTACAATATTGTAGATTTATATGAATTTATTAATATTTATCTACAATTCTGTCATTGCTTCTGATTTTACCCGATATATTTTTGCACTACTAGAAAGAGAAAACCATCTACTGCAAATTATACAACATGGGTGTTGTTCTGGGAGGGATATATGGAGGTATAAGTTTTTTTAAAAATTGAGGGGGGGGGGGGCCTGTGTTGCCATCCCCAATATATTCTGAGGTGATTTTTTCGAAGCAATAATGCAGAAAAATTATTCAAATTAAAAGTACATGTAATTATTCTCGATTTAGAGGGTTCAGTCGGTAACTTTCCATAATGCAATTTTGCCACACTAATGTTATTAGTAATACTACAACAAATTTTTAAAACTGAAATGAAAATAGGGTCACAGGAATCGTATGTGGTGGGGAAAGAGGGAATACATCACCCCTATATTTATCGAGGATGATGACCTGTGTCATCATCACCCAGCTATAGGCCTACATAGAAGAATGATGAAATGATAATTTTAACATGCCTAGACCCGGTCAGAAGCACCGTTCCGGGGGTTGCATGTGGGCACAGTGCCCCTACTTTTCCCTTCAACTTCAGATAAGTATCCCCATTATTCTTTCGAATAAGTTCCCATTCCATGTTCTTATAAGTGCCCATTTTGATAATTACACCTCATCCCTCACCTTACCTTTGATAACTGCTCCTATTTCAACAAGATCATTTTATCTCTTTTAATCACTATCCCTTTTAATGTAACAAGTCTTTTTTTGTAATATGTATATATATATATACAGGCACTGCTTTAATTTGTATACTTTATGACAACATTTTTCCGGTCTTATAAATGCCCCTTTTCAGGTGTGATTAGTGCCCCTTTTCACGTCTGATAACTGCCTTTTCTACCTTTTCTACACATTCATTTATTTTTCTAAGAAGGGTCCTTTTCCCCATGATAAATACCACGTTTCCCTTTTCATAGCATGTGCCCCTAATTCAAAGTGACTTAGAGTCAATATTCCCAAATGCTCACTCGCTACGTTCACTCGTATTAAAAGTATAGCTTATTAAATAAATTTTCATTGTGAAATTTTGCAAATGAAACCCTATCAGAAGTGTGCTTCCCCGTTTTTATATTACAATGTAATTGCGACCTTGCAAATTTGATTTCCTCGCTCGCTTCGCTTGCTCGCTCAATATTAAAATCATACTACGAAACTCCAAAGCATGATGCTAAAGTTGTATCTTGGACATGTAAATAAAAAAAACATATACATGTTTACACATCCTCATCCCACACTATTATATTCCGTCATGCTTGTGGGGTACAAAATATAATAGGAGTGGGTCCGCTCGCTATTCATAAGAGCCGCTATTCATAGAAAACCGCTATTCATTTAACACGCGCTATGAATAGCGGTCCTTATGAGTAGTTATGAATAGTGGTCCTTATATGGATAGCGAGGAAATTTGTCTATGGTTTGCTCGCTGTTCAGAAGGACCGCTATTCGTACAAAACCGCTGTTCATTTAGTCACGCGTTATGGATAGCGGTCCTTATGAAGTGGTCCTTATGAATAGCGGTCCTTATGACTAGCGAGGTTACCCAATAGGAGAAGTGCTTGTGGGGTATAATACATTAGGAGAAATAAATAGAGTTCAACACAAGTCAAAGTATGTGAGGGTGCGTGTGTGTGTGTGTGTGTGTGTATGGAGGTGCCGAGGTCCAGTGGTTTAAGGCGCTTGACTGCAGATGCGAGGATCGGGCGTTCGATCCCCGACACGGCACTTATGCCCTTGAGCAAGGCATTTTATCTACATCGCTCTTTTATTGTACATCAAATAAATGAAGTGCTAAAGGCATATTGATACCAGCGTGTGCATGTGTGTTATTTAAAAAAAAAAAAAAAGTGTGTGTGTTGTGTGTATGATTATGTGAAACTCGACCGCGCGCCCGAGGAAGCATAAAGAATTTTCTTTCTTTCTTGAAATGTTATTATTGAGCTATCTTTCTAGATCACTTTTCATAATGGTTCCCCAAGAATATCCCAGTCACTTTCTCATAAGAATGAAACGTTTCTCAATTTCAGCTTCTACCATTCTACCTATAAACATGTAGGCCTAGATAATCCTCTGTAATCATCTCTCCTATAAATACCTCCACAATACGGAGTCCCTCTCGGCCTCCCCCTCCCCTCTCTCTCCCTTTCTCTCTCTCTCTCTCTCTCTCTCTCTCTCTCTCTCTCTCTCTCTCTCTCACACACACACACACACACACACACACACCCTTTCTTGCCCCCTTTATTAATCTCTCTCTCCCCCATTCTGTCACTCTCTCTGCCTCTCCCCTTTCCCCCTTTTTTTTCTCTCTCCCTCTCTCTCTAGCTTTCATTCTAGTTTCTCCCTCTCCTCTCCCTCCCTCCAGCTCTCTAGTCTCTATAGGCTTCTCCTCTCCCCTTCTCCTCTCTCTCTCTCTCTCTCTCTCTCTCTCTCTCTTCTCCTCTCCTCTCTTCTGCTCTGTCTGTCTCTGTCAGGGTCATTATCACTGATGCTGCATGTTTTTGTTTTTTGTTTGTTTGTTTTTGTTTTTTGTTTTTGTTTTTTTTTAATGTTCGATTGTAAATCTAAAGTATCTAAAGTATCTAAACATCTAAGCTGTTTGATCCGAGATCTACCACAGAGAGGTCGGAATATGCAAGGACCGAACCTGCACCGAAAACTGTACAGGTTAATGCCTGTAGTCTGTTCAACTAGTCTCTATAGCCCCACCGGCCCCCGAGCTTGACCATCATCATTTTCAAAATGAACGTCATCAATCCTAAAAGAGCAAGCTATAAAAATATTTATGCCAGTTCTATTGTGCTGTCATACATGCTAATAATTCATGTATAAATAAGACATTTAAGATTTTAGTAACTGGCAATCATTTTGATAGAGGATGGACCGGGTATGACATATAGACTGTCTTGATAAAATAATATTTGAATGCAGTTCAAAATAAAGAAATGATTATCGTAATAAGTCTGAGAGCCCATGGATTCACCAACATTAAGCCCATCTTTTGAATTTCTTCACTGATAAACTAATTGAAGAAAATTGACCAGCAGTAGGCCTATACAGAGTTTCATATTTTATATACTTAATATTTCCACCACAATCCTTTAATGTATACACCTTTTTTTCTTTCTTTTGTTCATTTTTTTTTTTTTTCGGTGGTGTTGATAGAGACAAGAATATCATTGCCGAAGGGGGACGCCTATTGCCCGAATATTAACTTTCTAGTGTTTTTGCGAGCGGGCGAGCAAAAAAGAAAAATGGCCAGTTTTTCCTTCCTTTTTCTTTTCTTCCCTTTTCCTTTCCTTCTTTTCTACCCCCCCCCCTTTCCTTTTTCTTTTCTCCTTTTCCTTTCCTCTTCCTCTTCCCTCTCCCCTTTCCCCCTCCTTATTTTCCGACAGAGGTGACGCATTTCCCGACAGCAACTGTGTGTGTGTGTGTGTGGGGGGGGGGGGGGGGTGACACCCCAACCCAACCCCCTCTAGCAACGCCGCTGGTTATGCAAAATGCAATAAGGCATACGAACTGAATTTTATACCCGGGATGGATTGCACCACCACCACTATAAAATATATGGAGCATTACTCGTGCACTATGCAGATAAATTAGTTGTGTATTTTGCAATCCTGCTTTGTCTCATTCAAGTTGTATTGTATGCGCGTCAAAATGTTATGAATAGCAAATGTATATTTTATGCAGACAATTATGGGTGATGTGCATGTTCAAAGTAACAAAGTAATATAACCGTCAAAGCTGATGTATTACATGACTGTATTTTACCCGTCACTTTATAGATTATTGCAGTGGTGTAGCATGCATGGGTCCAGCCACTGAGTGGGCAGTAGTGTCATGGGGGAGGGGGGGGGGGGGTTGGGGCGTCCGATCAAGTAGTGGATGAAATGCGAGAGAACAATAATTCAGGCCATCGTTGAGTGACGGGGGGGGGGGGGGGCTGTGCATGGGGAAGGAGGTTGTATCATTTTTGCATTGCCTTTCCCGTCTTCCCTTCTTTCCCCCGAGTCTCTATCTCACCTCTCCCCCTCTCTCACCTCTAACCCCCCCCCCCCACGGCTTTAATAAAACTGATAAAGAGTAATATTCTCATCACACTTTGACCCCGACATTGTCCCATAATTCACAATTAGACCATCTAGCTAGCCCAATTAGTCTATATAGGTGGGTAAAAGTTGGGTAGGATATATTGTTTGCTGTAATTTATTGATTCATGGGTAAATTAACAGGTAGTTTAAATTTGCCTACATAATCATGACAATGGTAACCCATAGTTTACCACAATTTTGTTCCTGCCCTTCACTCCATACATTTACTGTAAAAAAATATACTTCGCACAATACAGTCAGCAGCACATATTGCAGATTCCCCCCCCCTTTTTTTCCTTTTTATCTTTTAAATTTCTTTGTATAACATAATATTACATGTGTAAATATGTAGGTCCTATTATTAAAAGGGCACATTCATGAGAAAAAAAGTTGTTTTAAACAAAAGCACAAAATAAGAGAAATAGATCAGTGAAAGTTTGAGAAAAATCCGACAAAGAATAATTCAATTTTTTCAATTCAATTCAATTCAATTAAATTCAATTTTATTTCGCAAGATAAAATCAATATACATAGTAACAATAAATTGAAATACATATACAAAATTATGCGGGGCTTTTCATAAAGGTTCAAAAACCTGTAGTATTTGGATCGCCCATTAGACAATAGAAAAAGAGAACCAATTATTTTTAGGCACAAAAACAATATAATGCACCTAAACGCACACAAACACCTACATTATAACAACAACAGAAAAAAAAGACAGACAAACAAACAAACAAAAAGGAGGAAGAAGAAGAAAAAAAAATGTAAGGGAATTCGAATATAACATCTTAATTAACTGTGATAATTAATAATTATTGATTAATAATGTTTTATATTTTTTCCTGAAGGAAGATACAAATTGTGATATTGTTATGTCATGGGGAATAATATTCCAATGTTTAGGACCTATGTAACTCATTGACTTAGCTTCATGACTTGATTTGATGGACCATAAATGAAATTTGTGTGAAGATCTAGTATTATAATTATGAACTTGACTATTATATTGGAAGATGTCTAAAAAGGGGGTAGGTAATAACCTATTTTTATATTTATACATGAACGTTGCAATTTCTTGCTTATTTATATCAGATATATTTAATAATGATAATTTCTTGAAAATAGGAGCAGATGGCGCTAAATAGTGAGAATTAGTAGCTATTCTTAAACATTTCTTTTGAACTTTAAATAATGTGTCTAATTCAGTTTAAGTTGCATTTGTAGCCCATACAATATTACAGTATTTCAAATAAGGAAAGATAATGGAATGATATAATGTTATTAAATTTTCCGATAACAAACTATATTTCAGTTTATTTATCAAACCAGTATTTCTGCTGATCTTGTGTAAAACATTTATAACATGGTCTTTAAATTCCAAGAAATTATCCAATGTGACACCCAAAAAGTTAACAGGGTTACTGAATGGAATAAGTTTATTATCAATATAAATGGAAATATTATCAGTATTAATAAAGGTTCTAGCTATGTTGGATATTATGTGAGATTTTCTTTTTCGAAAATAAATACATTTGGTTTTATTGACATTCAGGGCTAACTTATTTGCTTTTAACCAGTCAGATATATTCTCAAGTTCATTATTTGGAACATGGACAGTATTAATCAAATTTTTAGACAAAAAAAAAAAAGACTAGTGTCGTCAGCAAATTGATAAAAGGTTAACAAACTAGATGATTTAGAAAGGTCATTTATGTATAAAAGAAAGAGCAAAGGACCCAGTATTGATCCTTGAGGTACCCCAACAGAGACATTTAAGGAAGAAGATAATGTACCGTGAACAAAAGTATGTTGAATTCTGTTTGAAAGATAATCCCTAAACCAATCAGATGCGATCCCTCTTATTCCATATCGATTCAGTTTGAATAGAAGAATTGAGTGATCCATAGAATCAAATGCCTTAGACAAGTCTAAGAAAACCCCTATTATATGTTGGTTAGCTTGAAATGAATCTAATATTTTTTGTTGGACTTTTAAAAGAACATGTTCACATGAATAGTTGGGCCTAAATCCATATTGAGTGTCACTTAAAATATTGTTATAATTTAAAAACTTGTATAATCGGTTATACAAAAGTCGCTCTAGTAATTTGGAAAAACATGGTAGCAGGGAGATGGGTCTATAGTTTACAAATTTTCCGGGATCATCTTTCTTAAAAACAGGGATTACCTTAGATTCTTTAAGTTTTAAGGGTTCTTTACCAGATATAAATGAAATATTAAATACATGAGCTAACGGCAAGACAATGGCATGAATAATACGCTTAATGACTTTGCAGCTTACATTATCGATTCCAGAACTTGCATTACTTCTAAGGTATTTACTTACAGTGATTAATTCACTCGCGTGAACGGGTGATAAAAAGAAGGAATTAACAACACTAGTTTGGCAATAAAAATGAGAAGAATGAACAGATTGCGGTACTGAGTCACTAATAGATTTTCCAATGTTTGTAAAATAATCATTAAATTGATTTGCTACTTCCATGGGTTCAGTAAATAATTTCCCATTACATTCAAAAGTTGTAGGAATTTGACTTTTCTTTTTGCCCAATAATTCGTTAATTGTTTTCCAGGTTTTTCGTATACTACTTCGATTCGATTGTAGCACGTTTTTATAATATTCTTGACGAGCTTTACGAAGAGCATTAATAACTCTATTTCGATTTTTTAAAAATTTTCTCTCATCACTTCTATGTCGACTTAAACAAAATTTTTAAAACAATTTATTCTTTTTTCTAATCAATCTCAACAGTCTATTAGTGACCCACGGTTTCTTATTTTTCTTCTCTTTTTTATCGATATCAGAGGAAAATGTCTATCATATAATTTTTAAAAAATATTCATAAACAATGTATAAGCTATATCAGCATCCTTACACAAAATTACGTCACTCCAATCAACATTACACAGTTCAATAAAAAAAACTATTGATTGCTGAGTCATTGATTTTCCTGGAAGTATATGTTTGATCTGAATCAATTTTATAGAATCCTCTTTTATAACAAAAAATTGGCATGTGATCAGTAATTGAAGAATATAACACACCAGATATAATATCGTTACAGTCATTCGTCAATATATTGTCTATAATGGAAGCTGAGGATTTGGTTATACGGGTTGGTAAATTAATTTGAATGTAAAAACCGTGTGACGCAATAATATTCATGAGATTAATAATCCTATTTGAATTCATTTTTAATAGATCGATATTATAGTCTCCAAGAATATATATTTGTTTATTTTCTTTAGAAAGTTCATGCAACATGTTTTCAAAATATGTCATATATCGATCTAGACTGGATTTGGGGGGGGGGGGGTCTGTAGATTACTCCAATGACTATACTCTTTACTCAAGGAATATTAATTTCAACAAATATAGTTTCGCATGAAGAGCAGGTGGGATTCAAGTCATTTCGTAATCGATAATGTAACTTTTCGTCTAAAAATATTCCCACTCCTCCTCCCTTACCATCTTTCCTGTTACTATTAATGAAATTATATCCATTCAACATGTGGAGATTTTCGTTTTCTGAGTTTAACCAAGTCTCCGTTATACCAATAGCCGAGAAATTATGAGAGAGGCTGCTTAGGTAGGCAGAAATTTGATCAAAATTTCTGGCCATACTCCTAGAGTTAAAGTGAATAGCACTAAACTGTACTAAATTTGAATCTATAGACTCTTTAAATTCTTCTTCTAAATAATACTTGCAATCATTTATATCTTGTTCATCTAAGTCAGAATCAAGAATTGGAATTGAATCATTTAATGTTATTTCTTCACTTAGGTCATTCAAATTATCGTAAGTGATATGCATTTTATTTACTTGCTCAACAAAAACACAGTCAAGAAATTCTTCATTATTGACAGAATAGAATGGAAGGACGGAACACAAATTCACAGACATGCAAACTAAAATAAGAATGAAATAAAACAACTATAACCAGTCTACGAAAAAGACCGATGGCTAACTATGAGGGGAAAAAAATGACAATACAAGAATTATCAAAATGAAATTATGAAAATGCATCAGTGATATGATTGAGTCTTTGTGTTCAATTTTTATCAGTGTCACAATCATTTGCTTTCATTTTCCATTTCATTTTTGTCCATTGTCCATTTTTTGATCAGTTTTTCAATTGTTCATTCATTCTTCTTCTTTATAACCTCTTTAATTCTTCTTTGCTTCGTATCATTCGTTTGATGGTGTTCCCTCTGGTTGCCGGCAGTAACACGATGACGCGTCCATCTGAGGTCCATGCCTCTTTCACCTTCTCGTGCTGCTTAGCTGCGTAGAGAAGGTCCTGATTGGTCCTGGTCAACGCTTCGTCGATTCCGATACCGCTTCCCTTTAGCTTTCTTCGCACCTTAGGATTTCAGTTCTCTTGCGATAAGTGGTGAGCTTCACGATGATTGCTCGCGGTCTCGGTTTCTTCGATGCTCTCGCTGTGCCCGGTGCTTGTGACGTAAGTCCCTCCGCGTCGTCACGCTTGGGAGCAGCGATCCGATGGGACCGGTCTATGTCACAGAACTCCTAAAGACGTCTTTAGGAGTTCTGTGGTCTATGTCATTTGGGGTAAGGGGTACCCCTAGACGCTCCGTCACCAGCTTACATATGACGTCATCGGTATTCTCACTCCCACCGCCAGAATAAGAGAGTTATGCATTTTTAAAATTCTATGGAAATCTCAAATTGGCAACTCCTGGTCATGTGAATGTGATATCCTGTGATGTCATGGATTCACTACTCTATACATTTGTTTTTGTACACAAAAATGAACCCAAATATATATATTTTTTTCGAAATAGTAAAAGAATAGAGTTAGTTTAAAGAAGAGGACATGCCAAAACATTCCACTCTTAATGATGCCTCGAGCATAGGAATAAGAAAGATGTTATACACAAAAAATGAAAATTGATAACTCTTAATAATTTTTGAAATATATACGAATATCATTTTTTGGGGTCAATTTAATGAAAGAATATGCCTATTTTTTTAATTATACAAAAAACATGTTTCCCTCACTATACTTCAAGCACAGGAATAAAAATGATGTTCTTTAAAGAAAATGTCAAATAATGACATTTCATGTACCCCCCCCCCCAAAAAAAAAAATGAAAGTAGTGAATCCATGACATCACAGGATATCACAGTCACATGACCCGGAGTTGCCAATTTGAGATTTCCATAGAATTTTTAAAATTCATAACTCTCTTATTTTTTGTCGGATATTTCTCACACTTTCACTGATTTATTACTCTAATTTTGTGCTTTTATTCAAAACAACCTTTTTTCTCATGAATGTGTCCCTTTAAGGCGACCCGAACACAAGCCATGTGCTTCTGTTCCTGGCACCTTCCCCTCCTTCCACCAAATTTTCTTTTCAATGAACAGTTCATTTTAATCTATATTTATTTGATTATGATAAGTAAAAAACAGGGGCATCGATCCTGGGGGGCAGGGGGGCGATTGCCCCCCCCCAAGAAAATATGGGGGCAAACATATCATTTGCCCCCCCCCCCCCCCATAAACCCGGAGATGTAAAATAAAATAAGGAAAAACTGGTGCAAAACTCGGGAAATGATGCCTTCCAAACAATGAAATACAAAAGGTTTTACACGATCAGACTTCAATTTCGCCGCGCGCTCCGCGCGCAAATTCTCTAAACTTTACTGCGTCATTTAACCGTGGAGAAGCTGTTTTTAAGAGGCGTTCCAAAAAATCATGACGCCATTAAAAAACGTTCTTAACATACATAATTCAATACAAAGTTTAAATTTTCATATTTATCTAGTTTTTTCTCTATTTTTTCATATTTCATTAGTGTTTATTTTTTCTATTGTTTTGTGTTATATCTTCTCTACTCAATTTGCTGTTATGTAAGATATATTTTCCCATCATTTTGTCGTTTTCCATGTGATCTTTAATTCCATTTTCTGTTCATGATATCGATATGCATACTTTACTTAAGTTCAAATTACCATCATTATCTTTATCAATGCTATGATGATCAGAGGCAGCGCTCCGGGGGGGGGGGGCAGGGGGCACAGTGCCCCCTCACTTTTTCAAGTACCCCCAATGTGCCCCTTTTCATAGCTGATAAGTGCCTTTTTCTTCGTATAGTGCCCCTTTTTCTTTCTAATAAGTGTCCTTTTTACCTTCTGATGAATGCCCCTTTTAACCTCAGAAATAAGTTCCCCTTTTGTTTTCTGATAAATGCGACATCGGTAGATACTGGTATATATAAAGTATATAATGGGTATGTATAAAGTCCACAAAGGAGCCTTATACATATAGCTCCATATAATCAGAGAGGCTTCATAATAATACATTCCCCTACTGATATCAGCACAATAGTGAGGCAGTAGAGCAGGGGGTAGGAGGGGCCCAAATGCCCTAAATTATACAAGAATGAGCAGTGCTCCTAAATTATAAAAGGAACGAGGACAATTTTTTTTCTAAAATTTTTCCAAAGCTCACTCGCTACGCTCTCTCGCATTTACTATTATATTCTTATCATATTAGGAAAATCGCTGTATATAATTCAACACCCGTTGCCTTCAGCGTTAGAGATAAATTTTAAATTTTTTGCTCGCTCGCTTCGCTCGCTGGAAAATGAATAATCAGGCTATTCCACTTAACTGCAAAGTAGTTTTTATCTAGAACCATGTTAAGATAGAATCAATAGCGTGTCGAAAATGATCCTCGGTTGTGTATTGATCAGAATGTACCGGTATACTAATGTCTCGAAGTGATATTTTTCGCTTTGTTTCCACCCTTTGTAGGTGCCCCTTTTTGTTGGTGCCCCCCTCACTTTGAAAGACGCACCGCCGCCCCTGATGATGATTGAATTGAGTGCAAAATGATCATTGTTACGATAGGCTGTCTTGCCCCCCCCCCCAATCCGAAAAACGGATCGACGCCCCTGGTAAATAAATGTTTTGAATCTGAATCTGAATCCGATCTACAGTAGATATGGAATGATTTTATTGAATTTATAACTGTGTCCTCGAATTTCTCCGCTTTTTCTTCAGATCTCCTGGTTGAATGTTTTAGAGGGATAGAATACTACATTACGGGGCCTACATAAAGGTGGATCGAGGGCGCGCGCACACAAAGGATCCGCCCATCCCCTCTGAGAAAAGAATAATCATAACAGAAATCTGTCTGGCAGGGCAAAAAATATTTAAACATAAAATGGGGGAGTCGAACTCCTGTTTTTAAAAACATATTGACCCCGCCCCCTCCCACTGCCTCCCCATTCTCTGTACACTGGCGTAAATCCCGGGGGATGGGGGTATATATACCGCCTCCCCCCCCCCCACTTTTCGGGGAGCGGGGGGGGGGGTGGTCTGTACAAATATACCACCCCCCCCACTTTTCAAGGAAGAAATAATTTCTATATCAATCAGTTATTGATAAAATTGATAAAATCAATATATGTGCTGGTGACGCTCCTAAAGACTATAATAGTATAGTGAGAATTCCTCCTTAAAATGCAATTAAAATGCTAAAGATATGATTTGAATGTTGCGATATTTCCGATTTTATATATCAAAATCTCTCATCCATGTCCATTATTAACATGTTTTACATTGGTATAAATGAGCATTATACATCCCCGCCTCTTTAATGCACAGTTAATGCAGAATGTATAGGCCTAAAACATGCATTATAAACAAAGTGAAGAAAACAAGCTCAGATATTTCCACCTCATGCTGAGGACACGAAGAGACTTCTCTTGACTGTACAGCATTCTCAAAAATGACAGGCTATCTAATACATCTTTTACAAGTTCATGAGTCTTTTTCAGGATTCAGAATGACAGGGGTTCGCTCGGAAGGGAATATCGTATTAGATCTACGTTGTCTTTTTCAAATTCCACCAACTTCTTTTTCTGTAGGACTTTAAGCATTCATTATGTAAGTTTGACAGATATTCGTTTGATATTTTAGTTGCTATCGTTGATTTTCTGAAAAGTGTTCGGAATTAGAATCCACTACGATATATGCCAATGTTTAGAGATGGTATATTTCTCCCGTTGTAGGTGCTCTTTTTTCCCACAAAAAGCCCTTGATTATCGGTGCCCAACTTTGGAAATTTCCGCTCAATACTGCGATCATACCCCCACTCCTTGAACCGATTTACGCCGGTGCCTCTGTTAACGTAACGTCGTTGGTTATTACGTATAATCTAGGCCAAGGGACGGAGGAGGGGGGGGGGGGGGGGGGGGGGGGGGCGGCGCAGATTACATACCACTATTTAATTTGTCTATGTTACATACCCACATACGTACGTACCGTACGTATACATGTACTGTACACATTGGTCTAGCTAGTGCTAGTCAGTCGACTATGCTTCTCAATGCTATAAAATTTACCGCGCTAGCTCGCGATATCGCCAATATTTATGCAGCCTCGCCGCGCCGGCCAACAAATGCTGCAGATCATCCGCGAGCTGCCTGGCCTGCTAGAGTCTAAGAAAAGTTACTAACAATAAAGGTAAGACCAAGAGTATTCTCGAGTAGATCCAGTAGATCGTAGTAACATAGAATGTACGGCACCGGTACATGGAATCTTTCTTTTAAAAAAAAAACTGAAGACATCTTAACAGTAAACTTTCTGCCGCAATTTTAAGCGCCGGCCGACCAAACACCGAGCCGAGTGAGGGGCCACCTCGCTCCGTCTCCCCGGTGATGCATGACGCTGACAACCGGTCAGGCTGTTGTATACCCAGAGTCAGATGTTGTGTGTCAGGACAGGTCACTTTTAAGCCGTAAATTGAACAAGTTTACATGAAAAATTGTCATAAATATTTCTCAAGGTAGGTTGGCAACAATATAAATTGCAAATATTCACTGATTTTAGTGTTACTTGATGCATTTTTAGGGTAAAATCCAATGGCAAAATTGACACTTTTGTCTTGACAGGTTAATTTTTGTTGTTAGGTATCCGGACACACAACCCCCCCCCCCCCCCCTCCGTCCTACCTGGTGCGATTTGGCAAAGCAATATTTTAATATTTGGTGTATATTCATGTTTGATCAGGGGTGTAGATCCGTTTTTAGATGGGGGGGGGGGGGGGAGGGCAAGATGGCCTTATAGTTTACTATTGTCTAGTATGATGGGGTGACCATATTTCGCGCACATTTTCCTTTTATCGTAGAGTACGAGACATTTAGATTACTACATGTCATGTTCCATACCTCAAAGGAATCGTAATTTACCACAGAATAAAATTTTATAGAGGTAAAAAGTAATGTTTGATTGGAATCAATGTTATTTCGAGAAAATCACAAGGCTTACCGAGTCGGCCGTCTCTCCAAAAGTGTGACCTTATTTCGCGCAGCATATTTACCGCCCACTTGTGGTCGAAATTGTATATGTAAACATTTGAAAGAGAGTCATAATGTCTAACATAAACAGAACTTCAGATTGGAACTTCGAAATAGATAATAATTATTTGTTTTCATCGAAATTTTGACAGTAAAGAATATGCTTGTTCAATTTCATGAAAAAAAAACTAAAATTATACTATCGTTTACGTGTTGATGATATTGTTGTCAAGACTTGTGATATGATTGTTGAACGAAATATAATTGTTACCGTATGATATTTTCTTTCATATTTTGCGAAATATCATTTGTTTTATGGTTGGTAGATATCAGCTATCATTCATTCTCTGTCTATGTCTCTCCAACTTTCCCTTTTTAAATTTGTATTTTTACGGAAACCATTAAGAGTCATTGCACTACACGTTAAGTAGCGGTGGAAGCCGAGTCTCGATTTTGTGTAAGAAATTGTAATTTTATCATTATTTTTGGAGGTTATTTCCTCTAATAAACTCATTTTCAGATAAAAATGGAAATTTTCATTCTAAAAAATGGAAAATAAGTAGCTTGCGTACGTTTTTTTGTCGCATTTTTGACTTTAGGATTGTCTATGGTGTACGAAGATTTCGGTGTCTCAGTCCCACATATGCATCGCGTATCCTTCTCCTGTTATAGCGTATTTAGTGTCAGTGCGCGAACTTAGGACACGCGTGAAATTAGGTCACACCACCATACACTTCAGAGCAGCTCCCCCAGCTGTGCTGATACTGCAGGAGTCCAGGGGATTCAGGTAACCAGGGGCCTGTTTCTCGAAACCAACGACAAGACAGTCATAACTTTATCCGCCAACTACGGAGATGTCCATGATCTTTCTAAACTGTATCACGAAGTGGTAACTAGCTTAGCTAGACATCTCGTGATATCGATACTATCGGCGAGAATAGGAGCCGACACGTAGCCTTGGTTGCCATTACACTATATTTTTAAAAGCTAAATTTAACTCAACTGCAAATATTTGAATGAATTAGGGAATAAAAGAAAATAGAAAATGTAGAAGGGTATAATAGATGCCAAACACTTTTTAAATTATGTAAATTATATGATGGATTCACTTGTAAAATGAAAAATATGAGTGATTGATTTCATGATCGGTGAGCCAGTTTTACGTTGGATAGGTACCCCCCGGATGTCGTCATTTGATAGTTTATCAAAATAAACCCATATATTTTCATTGTAATAATAATATGCTTTGAATGTTGTACATAATGTTTTTAGGCTTGAGTATGATATGGAAATTACAAAAATATTCATGTTATAAGTTTAAACACGTATATTTCAAAGTATTCATTTTAAAAATCGTTGATATACATGTAATCTATGTTTACACTGATATGGGTCTGAAAACCAGAGAATATGCCGGTGACTATGGCTGGCCTACGGTGTCATATTACAGTTCCCTCGTAATGTACATCTAAAAATTACTTATGTAGATCTAATGTACATGTTCAAAAATGAAGATTATAGAAACTAGTTGAAAGTAGCTCATAATACTTAAATGGCTCTGAGTGAATTATAACTTATAAGTTAGGATTCACCTGTTTGTAAGTTAGGATTCACCTGTCTTTAAATGAGACAATTTGCAAAAGTAACAATGGCAATGCCAATGGTGAATAGGAAATCTATAGAAATCTACTAATTTCTTGCTTTAAAATTAATGTAAGTTTGTTGTGAATCTGCTATCTTGATACATGTATGTCCCCAACTAACTTTTGTTCTTATGTTTTCTTTTAGGTCTTGGCTACCAAACAAATCAAGCAACAAACATACAAATTTCATTCTAATTCATACCGAGATCATCCAACCACAAGTCTCAGAAAAAGAAAGAAAGTAAGATAGAAAGAAAAAAAAAAGGAGAGAGAGAAAAAAACATTAGTTGGAACGAAACAGGAATTAAAAGACTACAATCATATCAAGTAAATTGACAAACATATACATGTACATGTAGGAGGCTGAGCTTCATAAAAAAAATAGAGCAGCTGTGTAAACAAGGATGGGAAGGCGACTCAACCAGTTTGGTCTCCTTCTATGGAAGAACTTTATTCTGCAGGTAAGACATGTTTGAATTTAAATATTACTTCGTATTATGGGGAGCCCTATGTCTGTGCACCTAAAATTTGACCTGAAAATTTAACAAGAATTTCTTTACTATTCCTCATATTAGTGCTTGATTTTATATTATTCCTGATATTCTAAAGAGTAAGTGTACAAAAAATCTTGTCAAAATAAAAGCAAGAGCAATGCCATTTTCAGAAGAAACGGCGGCCGTTTCATTTTGACATTGAAAAAACAATGGTGCCCACGTCTGAGCTCTAATTCGTTTTACATGTAGTTTTGGAGTTTTGAAGGACAGCATTTTGAGGCTTGTGAATAAGAATTTTTAAAACATACCCTTTTTCAATATTTTGACTTGTTTTTTGCATGAATATCTACCGCTATAATAAAGATGAAAAATTTGTGTTTGTTGTGTGTTTTGTTTGATTAGAATCACGCAGTTAAGCGTGTGTGCAGATGAGGGTGCTGCGCAGACTTGGGCACTTTAGCCATAGAGTAAATTTAAGAGTATATAAAGAAATATAACTCTCATGGGGTTCTCTCTTCTAAAGATTACTGTAAAACCAGAAATTTTTGCGTGCATGAAACTTTCACGAATTTCACTAGTGGTCGAGATTTGCAAAAGTTTCATGCGACGAAATAATCAAATCACAATTGAAACAACATAAAATTATTACAATTTGTGAAAATTTCTTGCTGCAAAACTGGCTGTCATTAACAATTCAGGGAAAGTTCTATGTCGCGAAAGTTTCTGGTTTTACAGCATGACATGTAAATATTGTGACAGTCTATCAAGTTTTCTTGAATGTGACAATTGTTATCCTTAGTCTTGAATACTAGACCTAGGTGAAAATGATAAATATATGGATTTATCTGTTAAAAACAGTCTTATTTTACTTTAATTACCTACCTCTAATGTGTATCTTGTGTCAATAAAGTAAAATGATGATTAAAAAATTATCTTGAGATTACAGCAAACTATAGAAATTGGTTTTAAAGTACTTCTTGAATGGATGTGTACTGTGAAATTCACTCAAAATTGTAATTAAAACCATTAATTTCTATACGCCATTGCAATTTGATATTTCACTGTTTTTTTTTTATAGTTTCGGAGGCCAATTGGAACAACCTTTGAGATTTTGGTCCCTATAGCCTGTGCTTCACTCCTTCTGTTAGCAAGGTAGGCAAACTACAGCTTTGATGTTTTGAACAAGAAATGGTCTCAGTAAGTTATACTATATGATTCGAGGTTGGCAAATCCAAGATGCAATATAGGATGCCTTCGCAAATGATATTATGATACTCTTAATAAACAGAGTAGGGGATAGTACACTCCTAAAAATCACTTGAATATCTTGCCCCTGTTTGCTTTAAGGTGTTGTTCATTATCAATGGGATTAGATTGTATTCTGACAGGAACTGTATAAAAATTAGTTATGTACACTGTAGATTGTATTCTGAAATTCATATCGTAAAGTATGTTCATCAGTATTTAGTTGAAAAGATTCATCATAATATATGGATTTTGTTAATAAGTAAATATATTTTCATATTCTTTCCGGAAAAATGACATGAAGTAAACTATATCTTACAGCCAGTAAAATTTGAATTCTAAACTACAAATTAAATATCATAAAAGGAACTCTCATCTTTAAAAAACAATCGCTCTGTCTGTGTACATGTCTTCTACGTGTGTGATGGTATGAATAAACATTAGATATTTATTCTGTTAAAGATATTTCAATTTTAGATAACTTAAGACTTGCGAGTATACCAGATGACACACTCATAATATTCAGGCCTTAACAACAAAATAATTTCTAATACAGTCTTTAATTACTAACCACTTAATTACTTTTTATGCTTCCGCCCACCATAGGTGGTAGCCGGAGGCATTATGTTTTCAGGTCGTCCGTCCGTCCGTCCGTCCGTCCGTACGTCCATACGGGTTTTGTTCTCGCGATAACTTAAAAACTGATTGACGAATCAACTTCAGACTTGGCTTGAGTGTGCACATGGGAGGGGCGATGCGCTGATTAGATTTTGGGGTCATGAGGTTAAAGTTCAAGGTCGTATAGTTCAATAGAATACATAAAAATGGTTCGTTCTTGCGATAACTTAAAAACCGATTGACTGATCAACTTCAGACTTGGCTGGAGTGTGCATATGGGAGGGGCAATGCGCTGATTAGATTTTGGGGTCATGAGGTTAAAGCTGAAGGTCACAGGGTTCAATAAAATACATTAAAATGGCTTGTTCTTGCAATAACTTAAGAACCATTTGACAGATCAACTTCAGACTTGGCTCATGTATGCATACGGGAGGGGCAATGGTCTGATTAGATTTTGGGGTCAGGAGGTTAAAGTTCAAGGTCACAGAGTTCAATAGAATACATAAAAATGTTACATGAAAATGGGTTCGTTCTTGCAACTTAAAAACTGATTGACGGATCAACTTCAGACTTGGCTGGAGTGTGCATATGGAAGGGGCAATGCCTTGATTTGATTTTGGGGTCATGAGGTTAAAGTTGAAGGTCACAGAGTTCAATAAAATATATTAAAATGGCTTGTTCTTGCAATAAATTAAGAACCATTTGACACATCAACTTCAGACTTGGCTCATGTATGCATACGGGAGGGGCAATGGTCTGATTAGATTTTGGGGTCATGAGGTTAAAGTTCAAGGTCACTGAGTTCAATAAAATACATAGAAATGGCTTGTTCTTGTGATAACTTAAGAACCATTTGACGGATCATCTTCAGACTTGGCTCATGCATGCATATGGGAGGGGCAATGATCTGCTTAGATTTTGGGGTCATGAGTTTAAAGTTCAAATGACCAAAATATGAGTCGATTCAAACCACATCTATTGGTGCATATCTAACCAACATATTGACAATAACCAATCCAAAATTGGTCACCATTTTCAACCAAAAAAATTGGTCAAAAACAACCAATCTCCAGGTGGTCGATCAAACCAATGTGATGGTTAAAAACAGCTTCCCAAACAAATAATGTTTCTTTGTCATTATTTAACCAACAATGTTTGGTCATTAATACTTTCAACACTAACCAAGTAACCAAAGTGTACATATATGCCATACATTTCCAATCTGTTGTTGGCGGAGGCATAAATTCCGACCGTGCGCGGTCGAAAATTCTTCTAGTTAAATGTCTGATTTGGTATTTTAGCATTTATTTTACTGCCTTGTAACAATATTCAAATTATTAATTTTATTTTTATCATTTTTTTTTTTTGGGGGGGGGAGGGGGTGATTAGAGAAAGAGAGGGAGAGAGAGAGAGAGAAAGAGGGAGAGAGAGAGGGGGAGAGAGGGGGGAGGGAGGAAGTATGAGAAATACATGTAGATACTGAGAAATTCACGCTACATGTACATGAAAAACAATAAAAACTACTTTCGAAAAATCAACTGAAGGCAATTTCAATAGCCCTGTCTATCACCTTTAGAAATGTGCGAACATTACAACGACGTATTACGTAATCCGAACCTGATTTCTATGGGCAGTACAATAGGCCTTTGAAGTTGCCCTTGAGTTTATTTTTCGAAAGTAGATTTTATCGTGTTATGAGAGAAGAGAAAATTAGCCCATCTAGGACAATGCATCTTTTTCGCTGTTTTAAAATCTGGCTGAGTAATTTAGCAAAATATCAGGAGAATCAGAATCAATTATTTTCCAAATAAGATTGCCATCATCATGTGCGATGCTTTATTCATTGTATTTTAAATCAGATTACAGATTATGTATTGCACAATGCACATTTAAGTTCTCACCTAGATATCAAATGACTTGCAAGTAGCAGCTTGGCTTGTATGAAGTCTAATGTGACATGACTTCTCTTTAAAAAAAATGACTTGTTCATCATAATTGAATTATTTTATTAGTTCTGCCTTTCAGGCTTCCACAATAATGAAAAATGAGTGCATGCAAATTGAAGGGTGTATTAAATAAGGGTAATAGAAACCACTTTGGGAGTGTACATAGAAAATCATGATTTGATATGCTTCATTGATGCAAAGTAGCATCATTAAAGATATGGATTATCATACTTTATGAGATTTACCAATTGCATCTTTGTTCATTTTGTTTATGATATTAGCAGTATCTCTGTGTGTACTCTTACAGTGGAATTGAATTGCATGCTTACATGTAAATTGTATAGAAATGAAATTTTAGCAAATTTCTCTCAGTATAATATTTTGGTTGTTTTTTAAATATCAGAATATCAGTATGACAAATGTAATATTCAGTACCCGTTGAGACTGACATAAATGTACATAAAACTTCAGGGATTTAAAATTTTTTATTGAATATTTGTGTGTACGGCAGTGGCATAAAACCAATTACGAATTAACGAAAAAAATCCTGAAACTGAAAGTACACATTCAATTGGATTATGGAAGTTACATGTATATTGTAGTTTGCCTTGTTTTGTTATGTTTTATTTTATTCAAAGTAGTACAGATATGGCTGTATTTGGACCTTTGCTAAAATCAATTAATTAGTAATTTCCACCATTCTAAAACACACACAAAGATAGTGTTGATGTACAATACGTGTCATGACAGGATGAGATAGCTCCATTATTGATCTTTTAAGTGAGCTGTTGTCTAGCAAGTGGACAGTTCATGTCTGTATTAGAGATCATCAAAGGCTTTTAACAGATCATGTTACATAATGTAAATGGTCAGTTGGAGAAAGGAAATTACATATTTACGTGTTTATATGATTATATTTCAAATGAGAAGATTGAAGAAAATAGAATAAACACTGTAAAGTGGTATTAAAGGGCAATCCACCCTTTGTAATATTTGATTTGTATAAAATCAGAAAAATCAGAGAAGCAGATTGTTGAAAGTTTGAACAAAATTGGACAAAGAATAAGAAAGTTTTGATATTTTTTAAAAGTTGTAATCACTATACATACATATGGGAATTTCAAATTGGCCGAAACGGTACAGTCACTGTGATGTAGTGGCGCTCAACTTTCCCATTTGCTCCAACACAAAAAATTTGCTCCAACACTAAAATGTCAATATTTCAAAATGCATAACCCTCTCTTTCTTTTTTTGAGTGCTACAAGTATACAATATGTTTTGAGTACTGTCCTGAGGGAAAAGGCGCTCAGGAGAAAACGGGAATTTCATGAGAATTTGGTGTACGACAAATGGGAGAGTTGACAGTGAATATGTTTAAATTGATTCACCAAGTTGCCAATTTAAGATTCGCATCTCATCAAGTGATCTCATTTTTCAAACATTCATAGCTTTCTTATTCTTTGTCCGATTTCTTTCAAACTTTCACCATCCTGTTTCTCTTATTTTTCTACTTTCATACAAATCAGAAGTAAGACTTTATGTAAGACTTTATTAAAAGCACCATTTTGGCATTGCCTGAAAATGAAAAACATGACTTGATATGTGTGGTATGGCTTTAAATAAAATCTTTATTTGCATAATAAAGAAATTGATAAAGTAATGTTTTTGTACATGAACATTGTAGTTGTTCTCAGCTTGTGTGGACCTACAAATTCAGTTCATAAGATTGATTTGTTTCAGTTTCCAAATCGTCTCATCAAAGTACTCACTGAAGTCCAAAATAACAGGCCTAATGATTTTATTCAAACCCTGTCTCTCACTCGTAACTTTTCATTTTGAAGGACATAAAAACTTGTTAATTTTATTTTACCTTTGTCCTTACAGATTCCTGATCAAAATTGATGAGAAATGTTTCAGTAAGTAATTTGTGTTAAGTTATGCTGTTTATTATAAGAAAATTATACATGTAGATAATGTGTATATTGTTAATACTTGCAAATGTCTCCTGTACTCTTTCTATCACATATTTTTCTTCCTTTAATAAAATCTCACTGCTACTTTTTCTCTCTCTTTATCTCTCTCCCTCTGCTCCAACATAACATCATTTAGGCTTAAGTCTGAAGTTTGTTTATTTGTTTGTTTTACTTACTTGTAAACATTCTTAACAAAAAAGCAAAGGGAGGTGCATGTTTTGTATTGCGTCAAGTTGATGTGAACATATTTTCCCACTTACTATTTTGGCAGAGAAAATAATGTAGGGTTTTTTTTTACGGCAGAGCATAAGAGAAAGTAGATACATTTTCTCACTTTTTTATACTATAAAAAAAATTTGGTTTTGAGTTATTTTGTCAAATACTACAAGCAGTGCATTGCCGGTTGCAAAATTTGTCTGACTTCTTATTTATCTGCAACTCTAGAGACTAGGAACCTAACATTTGATAATTTTTTTAATTTTCCAGCTACTTTTGATGAAGAGTTTGTGGACACTGGCCATGGATTTAGCCTGGATGATTTAAGCGTGATAGAAGGTTGCCTTGTAAATGGAACATCATGTCCAGAGATTGCTTTTTATCCAAACAACACTGTTAGTAAGTACATCTACATCATTATATTGGGGCATGTAACAGGATCACAGACTTTCAAGAAATCAACTCAAAGGCAGTTTCTATATATCACATTGTATATCCCATACAAATCAAACTTGTATTATGTAATACATTATTATAATGTTAACACATTTCAATAGATATTAGACAAGGATTTTGAAATTGCCTTTGGTTGATTTTTCAAAAGTGTTTGCAGTCATATTGTGTATTAAACTCTATCGTCAATGCAATCTTGTATGAATACAATCAGGGGAGCGTTTCATCAAGCGTTTTGTCAGTGATTTTTACTGACAAATTTGCTCTCAGCCAATCAGATGCGAGGATTTCAGTAGCTTATAACAGTTGTCGGTAAAAATCACTGACAAAACGCTTGATGAAACGCTCCCCTGGTCTGCTTTTATGTATTGCACTCTAAATGTGTTAGTGCTAGTGGCTACTTTGAAGACTTGTCTGCCTAGCAAGATGCAGTGTTCTGATTTTATTCACTTGAAATGGAAAAAAAAACCTTTTCAAATCACAGTTTACTCATAATGTAGATGTACATGTACATGTAAGTGCATTTTGATTCTTTATTCATTGTCTCTCCTTGATTCCTTCATTCTCTCATCTCTCTCTCTCTCTCACACACACACTCTCTTCGTTTATGTTTCTCTTGCTCTCTCCCACTCTTTCTCTGTCTCTCTTTCTTACTCCCCCTCTCCCTCTCTCTTTCTCTCTCTCTCTCTCTCTCTATCTCTCTCTCTCTCCCTCTCTCTCTCTCTCTATCTCTCTCTCTCTCACACACACACTCCCTCTCTACCCTCATTCATACATGTAATTTCCCATCACTTGCCCCTAGATTAAATATTTAAATTCTAAAAATGTCCATTACATCTCTGTCACATCAGTCATTCATTGCCTGGAGCCAGCACGTTTATAACCCAGTCTTGTTTGTCTAAGTATGTGAGAGACCGTTTTGTTTACTCTCGATAGAACTCAAGATATCACACATCTCAGAAAATTGTATGAGATGGTGGCTTGAGGTTGAATATTAATGAATGTTATTCAAGTGAAGACATTCTACATGCATGTGATGCAAAATGGCATTTCACTGTATGTTCATATCCAAACCATGGCTATAGAGTTGATGCAGGCTTGGCTCAGTATCACAATGGAGTGTCAAAATGAGTTTCACAAATATTATGAAAAACAATGACTGGCCCAGTATTAATAAATTTAGACAACTTCTGAAAAGCCAATTATGTGTTGGTGTACATGAAATCCACAGTGTACAGATTTTTAGTTTTTAATTTACATGTATAATGTACCCCTATAATGTGGTCAGATGGCATTAATTCCATACCATTTGCTTTGTACTTATCCAATGCCAAAATAAAATGCAACCATTTTAAATTGCATTTACCTTGCCATCCAAAGTCAAGGAATGTGTTTGAGTTCATTTTTTTTTTTTTTTTTTTTTGGGGGGGGGGATAGATAGGGATAACAATTCTTGTATGCTTGGGCTGTTTGTAAAAAAAAAGTGTCAGTGTGAGCATTGATGTAATAAATCAACATATTCATGGTATACATGTATGTACACCATTTTTTTTTGCATCTTGAACTGTTTTTTTTTTTCTTCCTCAAGGAGTTGTGTTGCTATAGCAATGATTCCATCACGATACCGAAGTCCAGCCACAATTAATTCTATAATGACTCAGACTTTGTGTGCCCATTTACATGTATAGTGTGTAACTATGGTGATATTTTAGAGATTTTTTACAAAAACAACTCAATTATAGTCTGCTTGTTATGTATGTTCTGTCCTTCATAATTCATGAGAGACTGGTTTTTTGTTATTTTTTAAATTTACTCTCTGCTAGCAATTGTTTTTCAATTTGCGAACCACACCCTGAGTTAAATTAATGACAGGATCAGTCTATATGGTATTCCTGTTATATTGCACAGTTTTTTGTGTTTTATATGTGGAAATGATGAACCTCAGTAATTACTCAGCTTCAGGCATCTTCCATTAATATAAATTGAACTCTGTCTACATGAAATGGCTGATGTTTTTAACCATTAAAGTTATACAACTTGTTACAGTAACAAATTGCTTTGCGAGTTTGCATCCATTGTCAAATAGATGTGATACACAGGGTACATATTTACCATATTGGCGGAAGGAACAAAACATATGATGTACCAGTAAATATTAGGCGATATTTTTTCAAAGTTATTTTGCAAGGTTAATCGGGTAATTGTAGAATTTGCCATGTACCCTAATATTCTCCAAATGAAACATTACTTGTACTCCCTGGGAAGTGGAGATGGTGCATATATTATGTACTGATGTCTGATGACCGGGGTAATAAAAGGTTCAGAGATACAGAAACATTAGAAATAGTATCAATACTGTTAAGGCTATGAAATTTAGATTATTTTTAATTTATTATTTTCAACTTGAAAATATTGTGAGAAGATTGAAGAAAGTTATTGCATACTTACAAAGACAGGTAATGTAGATTACTGAATACTGGAAACGGAAAGCATGAAAATGAAACTGGCTAATTACAATGATCTAGTAATTCTGAATTTGAGTGCAATTGAAAAACTAAACCTTTAATTTTGACGAGATTTACGCCTGTCTCTAATGATTTGTAATATGTTTTCAGTGTTTCCCACTTCTGGGACATATACAGTATATTTGTACAGTTTGGTCTTTTCTTTGATGACTTTACACATTTCAGTTGTGCTTTCATATTTTTGCCATTGTTACTTAACCCTTTCAGAACAGGAATTATTTAAGGGCTAAATTGATCACATTTTGTTCTTCAAATTGGCAACACTAATATTTTTCTTTTAGTGCTACATGGTTCTACTAAATTGCCAATTTTGAGAAAAAAACAGTGATTTTGAACCTCTCATTGTGTTGCCAATTTAAGGATTTAAAAGCTTATTCTTGTTTTTAAAATTCCTGGTATCAAACGCAATATGGCCATGCAACAAAAATGTACAATGTGTGTACAGAAATTTTTGCTCTTTCTGCTCATGCATCTAGTATATTTTTTAGAGCTCTGAATCAAAAGTTATTGAGCCAAACCACAAAATGTGAATAACATCTGAGTGATTGTCTGCCACGAGGTTGAACAGATCGACAGACAAAGGACCTCTTGAAATCTTCAACTCCAGCAAACAAATCTGTATTGGAGATCTAAATTACATGATATCTCGCATAAGCAAGACATACATTGTATTATTTGGGAATGGAGATTGTGTGCATTATGCAGGCAAGGAGCTGATGACTAGATTATGAAGTTTAACAGTATCGCTTATGGTGGGTTTTCACGGGCACGCAAATGTTTTGCAAAGGATGCAAATGTCAAAAAAATGGCAAAGTCCAACATTTGCATTTTATGCTCCAAAAGTTTGTCAAACTTGCGCAGGGGTTTGGAAGCATTGCCAATTGTTTGTTTTTAGTTCGGCAGAACTTCAGAAAAGTTTGAAATTTCTTGCAAATTTTTCCCGCATCCCGCAAACAATTGACGACACTTCTGAACCTCCGCGCAAGTTTGACGAACTTTTGGAGCATAGAATGCGAATGTTGGACTTTGCCATTTTTTTGACATTCGCATCCTTTGCAAAACATTCGCGTGCCCACGAAAACCCACCATAAGCGATACTGTTAAACTTCATAATCTAGTCTAGCCTGTGAAAACCCACCTTTAGTGTACCACAGGAGTATAGCTGAAATAGTACAATGAAGCTGATTATAACATGTAAACACATGTTTTTCATTTGTTTGCATGAAGTAGAAAAGGATAAATGTATCCTACAGATTGAAGAGAGAGCTGAAAGGTATTTTGCACTATATATATTCAACTTTAAAGCATAGAAGTTACGAAGAATTAGTTAAGGTGTATAAAAATATATGTACATTGTGAAATCACGTACATGTATAGGCCTATAATACTTGGTCATATTATTTGAAGGTACTTGTACATAAACATATTGTAGAGGTGTATGCACATGTGTCATGAAGTAATGAATTATTAAAAAAGGCCTACTTTTCATGTAGTAGACACTAGAAAACTATGAACAGTTTTACAGTTTTTGACTGGGTAAGTCTTGATTTTTAACAAGCATGTGGAACACATCGGATGTATAAAGCAAATTGTAACTTCATATGTTGTTGATGTCACCAGATCCCACAGCAAATTATATGGATAATCCTCTTTGCTTTGAAAAGACACAATAGAACTATTGATCCGGAGCACCCTCACACCGGGACGTACATGTGCCTGGCTAAATGGAGCGATGATGTCTCAAGAGGAAAATGTTACGTAATCATGCCCCAGTGCACTTTCTAGCTGGTGTCAGGAAATAAGCTCTACTATGAATGAGAGGAATTTTGGGAGCTGAGAGAGAAGAGAATTTTTTACATAAATTTACTAATCAGCCAGGAAAAGGGATCACTATTTTCCGCTTTCATCTCCATCAAGCATTTTTCTTTTGCTCTCTTTTTGCCTAGATTCATTTTTCATTTTCTTTGTCTGTTCAGTTCACCATCCCCTCCTGATCTACATGTGTATTCAACCATACATGTATCTTTTTGTCAACCTTCCCCCTCCTTTCATGTATCTTTCTTCATATATCTGTATCTAAATGGTTACATCATGGCTTTTACATGGCATGAATAAATAATGTGCATCCTAAAATGAGATATCATTAAAGGGGAATGAACCCTTGGGAAAAATCCATTTTAATAAAAAGAGAGGATAGAGAGGAGTAATTTTTAAACAGTTCCATCAAAATCGGCTAAGAAATGAGAAAGTTATGAAAGTTTAAAAAGTCTCAATTTACTTTCTGTGGCGATCCTCAAATTGGCAATGTTGCTTCAAAGTGACAGGTAGAGTAGGACAACTCTCCATGTGTTTTCTACACAAAATTTTATATTTTCCCCATTATCTCTCAAGGTGCAGCTTGTCTCCTTCTTAGCTCAAGGTATATCATAGGAAAATCTATTTGACACAACATACATGTATGTTGAGTTCACAAAAAAACAAGCATCATTTTTAGAGCTAATGGAGAAAATATGAAATTTTGTGTAGAAAACACATGGAGAGTTGTCCTACTCTACTTGTCACTTTCAACCAACATTGACAATTTGAGGATTGCCATAGAAAGTAAATTGAGACTTTTCAAACTTTCATAACTTTCTCATTTCTTAACCAATTTTGATGGAACTTTTCTTTAAATTGCTTCTCTCTATCCTCTCTTTTCATTAAAAATCAATTTCCCACAGGGTTTCATTCTCCTTTAAGTTTTCAATGGGATATTCTGTAATGAAATCCACTTTTCAATCAATTGTATTATAATGGTACTCTGTCATTTTTCTCACATATATGTGATTTTTTCTTTCAAATACTATATCAGTTCCTTGTAAAATAACATCATGATTTTCAAGTTACGTGTACCAAGTACCCCCCCCCCCCTCCCCCCCTTAAAGGTAATGTTTAGTTTTGGTAAGCCCTCAAAAACTTTTTGTCAGATTTATTGGATTTTTGTTGATAAATAGCAAGATACTGGCAGTACAAAGATGCTGTGAAGATTTCACGTCTAAAGTGGCATAATAAACAAATTAGAGGCAAACAATAATTTAGGTGCCGGGTCAGGGATATAGACTCCCAACAACTTCAGTGGGCACTGTACACCATACACGCGTTCAATAGCTACACACAGTGACACACATGCTATCTCCGTGCGAAGCCTCAAGATTGTTGTGCGGGGAGTCGTCAGGGTGAAAAGGTCCTAGCGTAGGGCAGTATGATCTAAAGTTCCTTACATACATTTACAGTAAAATTCACCGGAAATCATTGATGAAATACCAAATGATCTCATACAAACATCTTTTGATATATGGAATACAACATGAGGCTATATTTAACACATTTCTTTCCAATTTCCTCTTTGCTACCAAAACTGTACATGAGCTTTATTCACATCAGTATGATAAATAAATGATGTGAATACTCTCTGTCCCATATTCTCGAAAGTGGCAGAAGTTAAGCCTGGCTTAGCTTAGGCCACTGATTTATGGAAGGCCATTTGTCAACCCCTAAGTCCTGTATAAATTACTATATTTATGTAACAAATAAAGAAACAAAATTATTTTCTGGCATAAAATGAGCATCAGAAATCAATTCTGTCGTGTCGGTTTTTGTATTTGTATTTAGTCCAGAACTATGGTGATTTTGTAGGATTAAAAGAGGATGACATTTGGCTCTCCATAATTCAGTGGCCTAAGTCTACACACTTAAGCGGGGGCTTAAGTTAGGCGCCTTTCGAGAATACAGGCCTCTATCTTTATTTATTTCTGTCTCAATTTTCTCAGTTTTCTATTTCATTCTTTGTGTCAGTCTTTTCCTCTTACTTTCTTGTTTTTCCTTCCTCCCCCTCTTTCTTGATTTTCAAAAATATCCCTTCATAACATTTTGACATTTAACTAGTGCATGTATATAAATTTATATAAGCATATGTACATAATACATGATGTGTATTTCTCTGTTATTTATGTTGTTTTTAATGGGACTTTTAAAAATATACCATTGTGTAAAATTCTTATGTTTAAGCAGTGTATAGCCTACATGTATATATGCATCATACATGATTTTCTTGGTAAATTCTATTTTTTCTGATAACCTTTAAGATACTAGGATGCTTATTATCTTTGTTCAAATCTCTTGACTGAACTTCTTGCTGTGAAAATAGATTGATAACATATTGTGTCTGAGGCCGCCAATGGGAACTAGAACCATAAGTCCTCTACTACCATGGCAACCATATATTGGCAATTGAATTGTGAAGGGATCTCTGATGGTAGTGTGTGGTAAGAGCGCATAGAGCAATCTGTTTTGATAAAAGGAAATGAATACCGTTATGCATGCTGTATTGAAGAAATCATTTAGTACTAGGATATACTTATATTTGCTTGTTGTGAAGGTTTTTATAAAAGCAAATGAATGGTTTGCAGTATTTAAAAAAAATTCCTTTTGTTTTTCTGTGCTTTCTTTCTTGTTCTCTCACTTTCTCTTTCTCTTTCTCTGTCTCTGTCTCTCTGTCTGTCTGTCTCTCTCTCTCTCTCTCTCCCTCTCCCTTTCTCTCACTCTCACTCTTGGCAAATGTACCCAGACACTGCATTGTACAATGTATATTTATCACTTTTGGAGGGGGGGGGGATGTTTCTTACTGTTTGCTTTAATTTTTTTTTTCAATTGTTTTTGATTATTTTTTATATCAATTTTGCATTGTAGCCCCTTGAAAGTAGAATGTCATGTGCTTGTTTTCTTTCCCCTTCAATTTCCCAGCATTTCCAATAATGGAGCTGGTTTCGGGGATTTCTCAGTTCCCTCTCTCCACAAGGAATTTCTCCTCTGCCTCTGAAATGGCTGCCATAGTAACAGAGGGAGACCTTGAATACTATGCAGGTAAGCAAGTTGTCAGGCTAATGGGATTGTTCTCAGTGTGTGAAGGTATCAGAGTAAGCTTATGATGGTGATGATAGTAGTATTGATGATGAGGATGCTGATGATGATGGTCATGGTGGTGGTAGTGGGTGATAATGATGATGAGTGTTTTGATGATGATGAGGATGCTGATGATGATGGTCATAGTGGTCGTAGTGGGTGATAATGATGATAAGGGTGTTGATGATGATGATGATAATGATCATGCTGAAGATGGCTATGATGATGATAAAAGTGATGCTGATAATAATGATAATGATGTTGATGATGACAGAGATCATAGTGATAATGATGATGATGGCACTGATGATGAGGGGAAAAGGGGGAGAAATCTTGAGGATTATCAAGAAGATGATGATGAATCATCATCACCATCACTTACTTTTAGTCAAAGAACCATAGAAAGTATATGTAATTGCCATTATTTTTACAAGCAGCAGTTTTGTTAAGAAACATAAACATGATAAAAACTACTTTCGAAAAATAAACTCAAGGGCAATTTCAAAGGCCAATTGTACTGCCCATAGAAATCAGGTTCGGATTACGTAATACGCCATTGTAATGTTCACACATTTCTAAAGGTGATAGACAGGGCTATTGAAATTGCCTTCATTTGATTTTTCGAAAGTAGTTTTTGTCGTGTTCATATATTTTCCCTGTATTTATCTTTGCAATGTCGTTTTCTTCGGGAAGGTAGGATGGAGGGGAGTATCTCACACATTTGTATTGTCTTTAATTACTGCAGCTGTGGAGTTTGACATGGACAAAGATGCTACAGAGATACCCTTGGTTATGAAGTACACCATTCGTCTGCCCCATGACATTGCTTCATTTGGCTCCTGGTACACTGAGCTCAATGTCTTCCCCTGGCTTGGTCTTGGTCCATCTGATATCAAGTAAATACTTCTCATTCATTTGAATTTTCACTCCCATTTTGTTTTACTTACCCTAATTTCATTTTACTTGCCCCATTTCATTTTATTTCTACCATGTTATTTAATTAGCCCTTTCTTGTTTTACTTGCCCCATTGTATTTTACTTGAACTCTTTTATTTTACTTGCCCTATGTCATTTTACTTGCCCCATTTTCTTTTACATTGTACTTGCACCATTTTCTTTTACTTGTGTCATATTGATATACATGTACATGTGTGATTTTAGATTAGGAGCATACCTGTATCTGTGTGCAAAGAAATATATATTTAAATGATTTTTTTATGGCTTGGGTCATGCAACATATAAAAAGAATGAGTCTAATTGGAGTGAATCATAAAGTGTAAATCAAGTCAATTTCATCTGTATTATTATTGCATGGCTTACAATGTATATTTACATTAGGTTACTATTCTACATTTAGGGTAGATTTTTGTCACAGTTCCTAGTACGTTATTTGCAAGTGATTTGTCTTTGTGCCAGCATTAGTAAGAAATTGTGAGAGAGAAACAAAACAGTTAATTTTAATACATTTATTAGAGTTTCATCTGTGTTTAAAGGCAAAAATAGTGAAAGCAACATACACTCACATGTTTTTGCACTAGCCACTAGATGCCTGGCTTCAAAATATCATATTACATTTAGTATGAGTTTGAGCTTAAGTGATTTGAAGCACTTATATTTCTACAAAGAGCAACAATCTCTGTGTTACAGTAGTCTGGGAAACTGATTTAAATAGCTGATTAAACTCCTTCATTTTCCGCTTAAGTAGAACAGACCATAAATAGTTTAATTTCCTGTTTTCTATTGTCCAAAGTACTCTCTTTTCCTGTTTTAAGTATCTGTGTGCTTGATTTTACTTTTGTTCACCATTATTTTGCTTTTATGATTTTCCTGTCTTTCCACTAAACTGGGATGCTGATTTTCAGGCTGATGTCTGATTTTAGGCCCTATCATCTCTCTCTCTTTCAGGCATTTTCAGGCTTTTTATTATACCAGATTTATGAGGCTCTAACATGTTACGGTCACTTTTCAGTAAAACCAACTGGTATCCCTGCAATTTCTTCACTTTTTAAAATTTTGTATTGTAAAGACATATGAGGCTCAACATGTTTAGGTCTCTTTTCAGACATATTGAGTAAAAACCAACTGTTATCCCAATTCAGTTCAATTCAAATTGAGGTTTATTAGAACACATCTTTGCAGGCAGATGGCTGGCTTGTGATAGTTTTACAAATAAAAAAAAAAAACATGCAAAATTACAATAATATATTCAAATTTTGATGAATATATGGTAGTTTAGCACACACACACACACACACAAAATTGAAACACAATTTAGAAATATGATCTTAACCTACAGTAGTGAATATGCTTCTGAAGTTTCATTAAATTGAATAATCCTGCTCAAATGTGAATTATGCAGGGTAGAGACACTAGAAAATGATTGATGGGGGTTTTTGGAAATAATTTGCAAAAAAAATTATAGTTGCTTCATGTTTTTATGTCTACCTCACTTCCTTATGAAAACATCCTTTAATGATATTATTCTAGATGAGTTATGCAATGCATTTTCTGGTAATTAATGGTTTCTATTTTTCTCTCGCAGCAACTACAAGAAGCGCTTCACTCTGATCCAAAACATCATTGACCGGGTCGTGATAGCAGCTCAAGCATATGACTATTCTTCTAGTCTTGCAGTGTTCAGTGCTGCATCAAACATGGAATTTGGAATGCAAGTAAGTTAGTTGGCAGCTACATGACAGGTTGTAGAATTGATTATAAATCTTATCCTCTTACAATTCTACCCTTATTTTTCCTGAACAGGTACTCATAAAAACCCAGGGGGGTTGATTTGCTGTGGTTATCTGGATAGAAAGTTTGCCTAAATATTTAAAAAAATACTTTTATTTCTGAATTGTTTTCTTCGAAATATATCAACTGTTTTGTTTTAGATCCTTAGAAATACAAGCATTTTAATTCAAATTTACTTTCTATATGATAGGTAATAAACAGGGTGGAAAAAGATTCTGAATTTAGTTAAAATAATTTTGTAATCTCTTCTTCAAATTCTATCTGTAAAAGGATTATCTAGATTATTGATGTTTTCCATATGGTTATTTATAAACCCACCACCCCCTCTCCCTCTCTCTCTCTCTCTCTCTCTCTCTCTCTCTCTCTCTCTCTCTCTCTCTGCAGCAATTCCCGTATCCAGCCTACACAGATGATCGATTCCTTGTATCTATTGAGAATATGATGCCTCTCCTCCTGTTCTTGAGCTTCATCTATGGTGCTGGCTCCATTACAAGAGTATGTTGTTTGGTTTAGTAATAATAATGATCTTGTATAACGCATATCACAATAAGATATGTTCTTAAGTGCTTGGAAATGATTACCAGCACTAGCTTGGGCAACCATTATCTCACATTTCATTTCTGCGTGCAATATCAAGAGTTTTGTCTTTTTATGCCTCTGCCCATCGAAGGTGGTGCCAGAGTCATTATGTTTTGGCTTGTCTGTCTGTCTGTCCGTCCGCCTGTCCCGCTTTCTTGTTCTCGCGATAATTTAAGAAACACATGAGGTATGAACTTCAAACGTGGTACTAGCATGTATCACCATATGAAGACGATCTGATTAGATTTTGGGGTATGTTCATGTAGGTCAAAGGTCACAGAGGTAAATTTCTGATGTTAGCCTTGTTCTCGTGATATCTCAGGGACCATTTGAGGTATGATTTTCAAACTTGGTGCTGGTATGTATCACCATAGGTAGACAATCTGATGAGAGTTTGGGGTACGTAGGTCAAAGGTTACAGTGGTCAATTTCCGAAATTTCAGGTGTTTGCCTTGTTAGCACGATATCTCAAGAACCATTTGATCCAGTGACTTCAAACTTGGTCCTAGAATATATCACCATAGTGAGACAAACTGATTAGATTTTTGTTCATGTAAGTTAAAAATTGACATGTCATAGAGGTCATTATATGTAAAATTATTTTTTTGAACTTTGTTATTACCATTGTTATTACCATATCTCAACTATTTTGTATTTTTGACTAGGAGAAGATAAAGTGATCAGACTTTTGGGTTATAAGGTGTAAGGTCAAATGTCAAAGGGGTCAATTAACATGTAATTGTAAGCTTTTTATTCTGGTTATCACAATATTTCAAGAACAGTTTGAGCCATCAACTTAATTTAGATGGAGGCATATAGGAGACGCAGTTGCTTTCATCTTGTTTCATTCTTTTTTAATTTTGTTTATTTTTTATTTTTTGTCTTACCCCAGGAACTGACATTTGAGAAAGAATGTCGTCTGAAGGAGAGTATGAAGATGATGGGCCTGGCTAACTGGATGCATTGGCTTGCTTGGTTTATCAAGTATTTTGTCTATCTGCTCATTCCAACCCTCCTCATCCTCATTATACTTGTGGTGGGTGTTTGTGGCAACATGTGGGAATGTTCCTCTCTGTTTTTCTGTTTTTCTATTTTTTTTTTCTTCTTTTAATTGAATGGCATGGTCTGAACCCACCTGCCAGATTTAAATTAAATTAATTTGAATTAAATTAAATTTCATGTCCTGTTTTTTTGAAGAAGAAAAAAAATCTTGTATATTTGCCCTCGCCTAGAAGGCTGGTATGCTGATTTCATACCATCATTTACTTTGGGTGATTTGAATGATCTTTTGTGAAAGGAGATGGTGCAAGCTGTCATTTTATTACACATCTTGCAAAACCTTCAATATTAAATATAGACTTAATGTAATAGTTAGTATTGTTATATATTTTTGTCCCCGCCGAACGAAGTTCGCGAGGGGACTATGAAACGGGCTCCGTACGTGTGTGCGTGTGTGTGTCCGTCCGTCCGTCCGTCCGTCTGTCCGTGTGTGCTCAAATGTTAGAAAATGCTACTTCTCCGTCATTTCTTGGCCGATTTTGATTCCGATTGTTTTATCTGATAGGGCTGGGTGGGGGCTTCCAAACTTCTACACAGAATTTTGAAATTCATTAATTATGCAAATTTATGCAAATTTATTCAAAATTGACGAAAAATGCTACTTCTCCTCTATTTCACATTGGATTTTGATTCCGATTGTTTTATCCGATTGTTTTATCTGATAGGGCTGGGTGGGGGCTTCCAAACTTCTACACAGAATTTTGAAATTCATTAATTATGCAAATTTATGCAAATTTATTCAAAATTGACGAAAAATGCTACTTCTCCTCTATTTCACATCGGATTTTGATTCCGATTGTTTTATCTGATAGGGCTGGGTGGGGGCTTCCAAACTTCTACACAGAATTTTGAAATTCATTAATTATGCAAATTTATGCAAATTTATTCAAAATTGACGAAAAATGCTACTTCTCCTCTATTTCACATGGGATTTTGATTCCGATTGTTTTATCTGATAGGGTTGGGTGGGGGCTTCCAAACTTCTACACAGAATTTTGAAATTCATTAATCATGCAAATTTATGCAAATTTATTCAAAATTGACAAAAAATGCTACTTCTCCTCTATTTCACATCGGATTTTGATTCCGATTGTTTTATCTGGTAGGGCTGGGTGGGGGCTTCCAAACTTCTACACAGAATTTTGAAATTCATTATTCATGCAAATTTATGCAAATTTATTCAAAATACTGAAGGTTCATAATGTTTTCATGTTTTATATTTCAGTTGTATACATGCATTGTTGGTATTCTCTTCTTTTGCATGCAGTAACATTATTATTTTATTCACTAAAGTTTTAAGTTTCAGGCTAGTTAATTTCCACAGATCTGCACTTCCGGCGGGGACATTTATTACGCATTGCGTAATTTACTCATTCACTTGTATTAGTTAGCATTTATCACTCATCATTCATGTGTTTCCCAATCCAAAATATATACCATTGATGTAATACCAGAATATGAATGAGGAAAGAGTATTACTTTTCATCTATCGTATATACAAATCCCTACTGTGACACCAACAATATCTCCATGTTTAGGTGGGGAACATCTTCCCCAACTCGGGCGTAGGGATACTCCTGATTTACTTAGTCTTATGGATGATAGCAACCATCGCTTGGAGTTTCCTCATCTCCTGTTTCTTCTCCCGTGCTCGTCTTGGTCTCATCTTTGGGATGGTTCTCTGGTTCCTCAACTATCTGCCTATGTTCTTCCTGGACTACAAGTCATCGTCAGAGTAAGTCAATTTTTATACCCCTCCAAATATTTCGAATAATAGGAATAAAAGTTTTTTTGTTTCCAGTTTAGTTTTTTTCCTGTGGCAAGTGACTGATCAAAGGGCTTTATAATGTATCGATACCCCAATTATTGGATTTAGTAGCCATTCAAAGCACATACTCCTTTCCATTTGGGATATTCAAGCCGGTCAGAATATTATTGGCATGCACATTTAGATCCAATCCCAGTGACATTTACATCCTACAAAGATTGAAGCCCACCGCGGACTATATGATTGGTCTGCAATCCGATTTCAAAAGAAAATGTAATAACATTTGATTTAAACAATTAAACATGTAAAATATTTTTGATTGAGGTTCGTAATAGTAATATAGATAATAAATTTAAAAAAAAACCCCACCTGTTGCAAGCTTTCTAGTTGGTGGAAAGGCCAGATCGGCTGTGAGTTGTAGTGACGTCGTAGCAGTCCTACTAATTTGGCCCTTATTCTGGGTATAAGGCTGACAGCGCTTCAAAATGCTATGTTTAGTATTCATATTATTGTTCAGAACCTGAATCAGGTAGATTATATTTGTGGAAATGCCCATTGCCATTGCTATTGCGATTTATTTCCCAAATCGGATCGCAGTTGATTATATAGTGTGCAGTGGTTTTAAAGAGGCTGTGTAGGTTGTCATTTTAAAGTTAGTCTGTTGCATCTGTTGCAAGAAGTCTGCAGAGCGAACTACTTTTCCATGAGGAAATTTCAACAAAATTTTGTATATTTTAACATTATGGAGTGTAGATGTGTTCAGAATTTTTCAGTTGCTGCCACAGAAATGGTATCTTATCTCTGATTATACCCATGCTTTTGACAAAAATTTGTGATGGAAGCTATTTCTACAACTTTCAGGGAATTCCACATCAGTGTATGCATGTTCTCATGACATATGGCCATTGCCCTATAGCTCTGTTATATAAACTATTTGTATATCTCCATGTTTTGCAGTGCCACCAAGACAGCAGTATGTCTCCTCTCTAACACCTGCATGGGTCAAGGGGTCCTGGTCCTGGCCCGTTTTGAACTCACGGGTGAAGGAGTCCAGTTCTCCAACATTGGCGTGAGTCCTTCCGAGGGTAGCACCTTCACCATGGCAACTGTCTTTGGGATGCTTATCCTAGATACGATCCTCTACCTGCTGCTTACATGGTAAACTCTTTTTCCATTAAAATCTTTTCACTGTAGTGATTGAGTTGAGCAGTTTTTAGAGCTTTATACTTTTTGTTCAAATTATGAAGCTTGCAATAAGTATATGAAACTTTCATAATGTCAAAGTGTTCATAATGTCTGTAAGCTGTACTGTGTACATGCTTTCATGTCCATAAAACTTTCATAATGTGTATAAGCTTTCATAATGTGTATAAGCTTTCATAATATCTACGTATGCATAATGTCTATAAAACTTTAGTAATATGTGTCCAGTTTAGGAAGCTTTGGTAATGTTTATAAAGTTTTTATAATGTTTGTCCAATTTATGAAGCTTTGACGTTTGTTTTATTTCTGGGCCTTGGAAATAGCTTTGAACACTAGGGCCTGCTGTAGGTTAGGTATTTTGTTGGGTCGTGGGTTGAAATTAAGAATACAGATACTGTTTGAATTTCACCGTGGAGCAATTGCCACAAGAGCATGTGTCAGATAATTAGTATAGTCATACTGATAAATCATCATTATTTTTTTTTTGTGGTTTGATGCAGGTACATCGAAGGAGTCTACCCAGGGACGTATGGCATCCCTAAACCCTTCTACTTTCCTTTCCAGCCTTCCTATTGGTGTGGTTATAAACCTACCAAGGTTGATGTCAACCCAGATAGTGATGACACAGACAGCAATGAGGTGAGTATACTTGGTAACAGGATATGCCGCATTCTAATGGTTTAAGAAGATTGGAAGCATTCTTTAGGTTCTTCTGTGTTTATGTTTACTAGTATGAATCATCAAGCCTTGTTCTTCTTACAATCAAGATCAATCACCCCTAAACAATTTGATTGATTTAATTGTTTAAATACATAAAGTCAAAATATATATGAGATATTAAAATGATTAAGAATGAAAGAGAATAAAGGTGGAACATTATTTCTTATAATGCCTACATGGAAGTCACCTTTAAGTTAACTTCTGTGCATGCCAAATGCTATACACATGCATTCCTAAGTCTACTCACAAGTAAATTTTCCCTTCATTTAGAGTACAATTTGGCATTGTATTTCCCTTGCAAATTTTCCATGAATGATGTGGACCCTTTTCATTGATATGTTCATGATGAATTAAAGAAAAGAAACGGGTCTGCAGCATTCCTGGGAAAGTTAAATTGGAAAGCACTTTTCCAATGTTTGTTCGTATTCACCTTATCTTTAAAGGGTACCAATCACCAAGAATAATTTTGCTCTGTATGTTACAGGTTTCATGTCATTATATTATATTTCCAAAATATGGGCTTCAGATATCAATTCTATAAAGAGATATTGCAATTTTAATTACACTCTCTGTAAGCATAAAAGCGACTCGTGAGTAGACTACTCGACGCACCCGTACACGCTCGCCAAGATAAAGGCTCGCATGGAACCAAACTAGGAGTTCGGTTCCGCGCGAGCATTTTCATGTTATCCTCAATTTCCTTCATACTCATTAACTGTTGACCTATAGAATACTAGACAAAGTTCTTTGAGGTTGATTTTATACTATCTAGCTGTACACAAATTATTTTTTCAGGTGATTGGTACACTTTAAAGGTACTGTTGTTACTAAGATATATTAATTGAAGCCTTATGGTGTATTCTCTGTAATCATGTTTTTTCTGTTTTGAATCAGGGACCTGGCCAAGCTCAGCCTGCCCATGCAAACCATGAGAATGAACCTACCAATCTAGAAGCTGGCATCACAATATCAAACCTCACCAAAGTCTACAAGGTATTATTTGTTATCAAATGGTGTATCAAATGGTTGAAATGGTTTTCATTCTTTTTGTATATCATGTATATAGACTATATATTCCTGTGTTGTTTCTATCTCACTCTCTCTCTTTCTCTCTCTCTCTCTCTCTCTTTTCTGTTCTCTGTTACAGTATTTGTAGAGTTCTAGTTGAAGTATTCAGTGCATGTATTCTCTTTTCTATATTTATGTGTATTAGTATTTTTTAAAATCTTTTTTGTTAACCTTGTTCTATGGACCTCTGCTCTGTGCAGTTGAGTCTGAAATAAAGTCTTGAATTGAATTGAATTATTACTAAGCACCAGAAAACCACCAAAAAGTAGCACTGTGTGATTTTCAGTTAGAGCTCAATACAGGTGTTTTTGGTTGGCATGGTCATATTTTAGTTTGCGGTATTTCCTGAAAGAGTATACTTTTTTCTAAGTAATTTAAAAATTTGGAGGCACCGAACAATCTAAAAGTGGTATTTTTGACAGTTTTTAGTAGACCTATGTTTGTCTTCTCTGGATTTTGTTGCATTAGTTGTCTTTTTTTTTACAACCATGAATTTTCATTTCGATTTCCTATAACTTTAAAACAGAGTAAGTTCTTGTACTGATACTTTTGATGATTGATTGATGAGCAGGATATGCCTAATTAGTATGCTAAGTTTTAGGACAATCTGATAATCCCTTCATAGAAATTTCTATTTATCTAGTCCTCATTTGGTCACCTTTGCACAATACGTTCCATTTTAGAGTGCTTCAATAGACTGCAAACTTTAAACCCTTATTTCTCAAAAGAAACATTCTGTGGTACTGGGCATTTACTCTTTGTTCAGTGGGTTAGGAACATCCAGAGATAATGAGTTATATATATCATTTTAAAGCTAAGAATCTCTTTCAGAATCAGACCTTAACTAAATGTTCATATCTGGCAACTTTTTGGTGATTTTGTGGTGCCTGGGGGGTGTTTCACAAAGAGTTTGACTTAAAGTTGCACTTAAATTCTTAGTTGCTTGTGGTATATGACACATCACCGCGTTGGTCACATCAAGCTCAGGCGACGCGCGCTATTGGGTAATCTATCAATGAGATTACGTTTTAATACCATATGCGCATTGGCACTTACGCATGACTTTAGGTCGAACTTAACTCTTTGTGAAACACCCTCCTGGTCACATTTACTTTTTAAACTTTTAGCACTTGAACTCCACAAAACTGCCCTTCTCATCACCCCACCAATCGCCTGAAACTGCCTGTAACTGCTTGCAGCTTTAGGCTGTAACAACAACAGTGGATCTGTTGATGGGGTGTTTGGCCCTGATATATTTAACAAGAAGAATTATTAGTAATGTATATTTATAATAGTAATAATAATAATAATATTGAGTATTTATATAGCGCTCATATCCACCATGAATGGTGCTCAAGGTGCTCCAATATTACCCCGGCTCTAGCTAGGCTACCGATTTCGGCGCTCACAGCATTCAAGGAATTAATTCCTGCCGGTACCCATTTAACACCTGGGTTATGTTGCTATGTGAGTTGCTATGTGAGTACATTAAAGTATACATGTAGGTATGCCTAGATTAGTTTTGCTCATTTGGTGTACCATTTCCTAGTACATGTATGTGTAGCTTTTTCTTACCCTGCCAGTATCTTTATCCTCACATCACTTTATTTGCTTGTGTGTATACAGAGTTCTGTAGGCAACAAACTAGCAGTGGATAACCTCTCAGCGTCTATGTTCAAGGGTCAAATCACCGCCCTCCTCGGCCACAACGGGGCTGGCAAGACCACCACAATGTCCATCTTGACCGGTCTCTACACACCCACGTCTGGCAAGGCTGTGGTCAATGGTCATAGTATACTGGACGACATGGACGGTGTGAGACAGAGCTTGGGACTGTGTCCTCAGCACAATGTCCTCTTTGATCGATTGACTGTTAGGGAACATCTGAAGTTCTTCATCCGATTGAAGGTATGTGTGCTGCTCCTTGATATGTTCCTTTTTAGTTTTGAAGATGGTAAATTCAAACCAAGATTTGTAACAAGTTCTTTTTTAAAATGATATTGAGTATCTGTAACAGTATTTTGAAAGAAACATTCTTCAACTCAAACAGAATATATGATAGTTTATTATCGAAAAGCAAAATATTAATATGACCGATACTTCCTGAAGACCACAATGTATTACTCTAATAGTGACACAGACATATTGGAAACTTGTTATGACAGACCAATATCATCTTTCATTGCTTGATATTTAGCTATTATCTATCACACTCATTTAATATTCATCATTTGTATTTAGTTGTTAAAACTGGGTATAAATTCTGACATATTTGATATTCCTGATTACCAGAATCAAAGCTTACCTTATAGAGCTTGTTTTTCTGTTTACATCCTGTATTCTACAGGGCAAGTCTGGTCCTGATGCTGATGCAGAGATAGATCAGATGATACGAGACCTCCAACTTGTTGACAAAGCAAACACATCATCCACTAAGCTGTCAGGTGGAATGAAGAGAAAGCTCAGGTAATTAGTGCTCAACATCCTATATTTGCTGCTTTTTGGTTCATCTATCCTGCCATGTAAAGTTCAAAAATTAATTGTGTAGCAATCTTTGTTTTTTTCTTTTCTTTTTTTGTCCTTTTCAAATGTGACGTCTATGCCCCCTTTATATTGACCAGTACTTGTCTCATTCAGTTTATAGTCTATCATGTTTTGATATTAGAATTAAAAACTGAATTTTTTGATGATTGTATTATTAGATTTTTTATGTTGCATGTACCATTTTTCCAGTGTGCTTCCTGAGGCAGATTAAAGCCTTTCAAGTGCATAACTTGACTCTGTGTACTATAAACAAGAAGAGATCATAACATTACATTTTGTGAACTGTGACCATTTGAGCATGTGTTTATGATTGTGTATGTATTGGATCAAGTACTGTATCAAATGTCTAAGATTTTAGCCATAAGAACTCTTATGCCCTGCCCAGTGGTTCTACTCTTTTTCCTTCTCCCTCTTTGATATATTTCTTTGACCTTCTGCAATGTTTTATTGCTCTAACCATCTGTCCCATGCATCTATTTACAGCTGTGCCATAGCCCTGATCGGTGGTTCTGAGATCGTCATCCTAGATGAGCCTACATCTGGTATGGATCCCTATGCTCGCCGTGCTACCTGGGATCTTCTACTCAAGTACAAGGCTGGCCGAACCATGGTCCTCACCACCCACTTTATGTAAGCCTATTATTTCATTGTCTTCAAATGATGGAATTGGTCCTCATGTAGTGTGCCTTATCAACTAGGCAAGTGTTTCCAGAGCCTCCTACCTTTTGATATAAATAAAATGATAACAATAATAGTTTGGTTTATAGAGTGCTTTTTCCTGAGGTTTCAAAACACTGAACACTATAATTATAGTGGCTCTAGCTGATATATTTTCAAGTACTGGGTATTATCACCAGATTCGGCTTCATCTACATGTAGATGTAGTTCAATTTTTAATCCTAGCCGTGGCAGTACAATCTCTCCCAAGATACTTAGCAGCATTTGTCATTCTTGACCCAGGGGTAGTGAATGGTGAACTGGTAAAAATAAATCCTTGAATTCCCATGGCAGCTCCATTAAATCTACAGTAACAGTGGTATTCAGCACCTCTAGCAAAATGAGCTTGATGAATCCAATTATGCTTGTCAGTGTTTGTCATTCTTACTCAGTTTATGTTGCTACTTATACTCTCTTCATATGTGTTTATGATGCATCCATATCTTTATAGGGATGAAGCTGATCTCCTAGGTGATAGAATAGCCATCATGGCTGACGGACAGCTGAGAGCCAGCGGTAGCTCCCTCTTCTTGAAGAACAGGTGAGATTTACTTTTTTTTATATCTTTGAAACATGTCATATTACAAAGAGATAAAAATACATACTAAATCTGCAGGTTGAGTGTAGCTTTCTTTAAATAATATAGTTGTAACACTGAATGATAAGTCACTATTGATGCATCTATTAAATTTTCTCATCCATAATGCTTTCCTAGAGAGCAGGGTGGGGTCAGAGATTGATTACATAATATTACACAATGCATTATCTAATTTCTAATGTGTGTACCTGTATTTCCTTGTAGATTTGGCATTGGTTATCACCTGACTCTAGTCCAGAATGAGAAGGTTGATATGAATGGTATCCAGCTCCTGATCAAGAAACACATTCATAATGCTTCCCTAGAGAGCAGGGTGGGGTCAGAGATTGATTACATTCTTCCTCGGGAGAGCTCCTCTACCTTCAAGAATCTCTTCACAGAGCTGGAAAGTAAGCCTAAAATCAAACCTGTATGTAAAGGCTACCTATTAGGCTTGGGAGCGAGAGTCGAGTAATCGATTCTACTCGACTCCCGTTCCGAGAACCGAGGATTCGACTCCATGTTGTACGGAGTCGAGTACTCGTGCTCGGCGGTTCCGCGGTTCCGAGAGTCGATTCTGATGTGTGATAATACATAAGAGCCTCGGAATCGACCCCAGAATGAGTGAAATTCTGAACTTCCAGTCATACCAGCACCGCTACTCGGCTCCGCAAAACGAAGCCAGCATGCAGCAGTGGGAAATATGAATGCACTTCGTGGTGTATAACCAAGGAGCTTGGTATAACTATGGACCCATTATCAGTGTGTGTTGTGTGTGTAGTGTGTGTATGTCGGACTGCTTGTGTGTGTACAATGCTGTTAGTAGCGCACACCTCGTTGTGATCAGCGAGGATCAACAGGAGAGCTTGGAAGAGAGAGAGCGAAAGAGAGATGGCAAGCCGCGAGAGGAATATTCAGAGGGTAGGGACAGAAAATATATACAATTATGTAATTGCTGGTTACTACATATTTAAATCCAGTGTAATGATATAAAAATAATTAAAACAAATCAATGAAATTTACTCCAGAATGAAAACTCAGTGTTTGAAGAATTAACAAAAAATAAAATCACGATAAAGGAAGAAAGTCTAAGAAAAAAAAAAAATTAAATGAAAAGAGAGCTTACATGTCTTTAAAAAAAAATTCGCGGCACAAATATATTAATTGTGAAAGTACTTCAGAATTAAGAAATACATGTTGAGTCTTTTAAGAGAAGGAATAATAATGCTAACAATTTTTTAAAAAGATTACCGTAAGAGGGAAGAATGAAGAAAAATGTTGGTCACATATCAAAAGTAATGGTCAACCAGTCAAAAATCATCTCACTGAAAAAATATACAATATGGAAGAAAATTAAGTAAAAACCCCTCCAAAATTTGAGGAAACATATATTATTAACGTCACAGTGACACCATAAAATAATAATTTGAGCTAAGCTACCCATTATCAATCTGAAGAATGAGTTTCGTTCGTTTGGAACCACAGAAAAAACATGGCGCCTACAGGCCACATGTGAAAAATACAAAAAAAGGAACATGACGTATAGCGCCACCTCCTGGTTATACCATGCACAGTCATCCAGCAGCCAGCTCGCGCTCGCGAAAACTTGAAAAAGACGAACGGTTTTCCATCATTACAGCGCGAATTCAATATGGTTTTCGTAATTACAGTCATGAAATTGAAGCTTGTACTATGATTACCCTGGCCATGTATGTAGAATTTTGATAGTTATTTCATAAAGTGGAGTTTTTATATGAAAATCAGACATTTGTGAAAGCTGCACTATACTCAATAGAATAGACTACAGCTACAGTGCAGTGATGTATATAGAAGCCATGTACCGGTACGGTGCACGCTACCGGGCCGGGCCTGCCGGAGTCGACTCTGCATGGAATCGAAATCGAGCATCTAGCATGTACTACTATAGGCAACATATGGTACTGCGTGCGATGCGGCCTCGGAGTCGACTCCCTTTGGAACCGAGACCTTGCGTCGGAATCGGAATCGGTTCTCTCTAAAAGCAGAACCGCCCAAGCCTACTACCTATGGAATACATACAAGTGGCCTGTGTGGACAGGTGGCTTTTCTGAACAGATTTTGTAACTTGGTGATCTTTTGGTCAACTAAAGGAAGATAGAATTATGAATAATTTTAGCAGATGCCATGGTATGCAAATGTGTAGTTCAAGTCTATAAAGACAATTTTTATTTTTAGGTCTGTTAAAAGTTTACTAGAAGTCCAAGTGTGATTATAAAGCATTATGTATTATTCATTGAAATCTGTATGGGTTTGAATAAAATTTTATACATTTATTATGATCAGTCAACAAAAGCCCTGAAACCAACTTTTACAAAGGTGACCTGTCTGTGCTCTACATGTATATGGGGATGATTCATATGTTGGATAGATTTGATAGAAAAGGCAATTTCAATTTCTTTTTTACATTTGCTCAGATTAGATCATGTGCATCCCTAAAGGCCATCGCACACCTTACGATCGGTCTGCGATCCGATTTGTGAAATAAATCGCTATGGCATTAAATATTGACATTTTAACAAATGAAATCTACCCTATTCAAGTTGTGAAAAGTAATATGAATACTAAACATAGGGTTTTGGTGAGCTGTCAGCTTTCTACAGGGAATAAGGGCAAAATTAGTTTCAAATCGTAGGCAGTCGTACGATTTCTGTGACGTCACTACAACTGAGAGCCGATTTGGCCATTCCACCGACTAGAAAACTCGGCAAAGGCCGTATTATCGATTTTACTATCTGTATGACTATGCAGACCCTCAATCAAAAATATTTTTCGTTTTTAAATGATTTGTCAAATGATATTACATTTTCTTCTGAAATCGAATCGCAGACCGATCGTAAAGTGTGCGGTGGCCTTCAGTATAACCCTTTTTCTGTTCTTCATCAGATGAGCGAGGTCCTCTAGGCATAGACAGCTTTGGTGTGTCCGTCACCACTATGGAAGAAGTCTTCATGAAGGTGGGTGAGATGGTCGATACAGAAGCCAACGGAGGAATGATGCGGCGTCGGTCCAGCCTCATCCCGCCCCCACCACCTACCAACGGACATGCCCAAGTCGACCCCGTGGTCTATACCAATGGTGAACCAGGGGTGAAGGACCCTCATGTCAAGATCAGTGTGTTTGGCATCAACACTGGGCACAGTGGTGAGTATTCTTTCAGTTCTGGCATATCTTCAAGTCAGTAAACCACCATGAAGTTAACAAGAAACCTTAAAGGGAAAGTTCACCCTCAAGATTACTTGAGTTTAAAAAATGCAGAAAAAATAAAGAAAAATATTGGCGAAGGTTTAATGAAAATCGGTCAAATAATAAAAGAGTTACGAGTATTTAAAGTTTTGGATTCGTGACATCACATGCGAGCAGCTGCCCATTGGTCATGTAATAAATATTCCATATATTCGCATTTTCTTTTACGTTCCACGATAAATTAATATTTTTTCCTTTCAGAATCTAGTATTGAATAACATTTCTGACAATATATCAAATGCACAGACGAAAATATTCTAAATTTTCTGAGAAAACTGTATTTTATGGAATATTTATCATATTACATAATGGAGGAGCTGCTCGCATGTGACGTCACAAAATCAAAATTTCAAAAGTCCATAACTCCGTTATTCTTTAACGGATTTTGTCCAAACTTTCGCCAATATTTTTCTTTATTTTTTCTGCATTTTTTAAACTCAAGTAATCTTCGGGGTGAACTTCCCCTTTAAAGATAACAAAACAGATTTTTTTCTTATTCTTTTTTTCAAATCTGTATGTAGGTTTATGAATTGTATAGATAACTTTTGTTGTTGTAACCAAACATATCAATTAAATGCTTTTCTGATTAATGATAGCATCATTGATTTGCACCTGTAGGCTTTTTGAATCACCTTGAAACTGGAATGATTTCCTGTCGAAGTACTTGTTAGTGCTGTAGAAACATTCAGGCAGTACATTACATCAGATATCAAATTTATTGGGTTATGGTATGGTATTTGATACGCTAAATATATGAAATATATAAAATTAAGAATACTACTTTCACATGCTATCTTGTATATTTTTAGCTCTGGTGACAGGTGTATTTCTGAAGTTCCTTCAGTTCAAGGCTATCTTTATCAAGCGTTTCCTGTGTGCTCTCCGGGACAAGAAGTCTGTCATCACCCAGTTCATTCTCCCCATCGTCTTCGTCATCCTGGGCATCGTCCTCCTCAAGACATCGAGTGACCCGACTGACGATAGGGCCCGCCTCCTCAACCTTAAGAACATATCTGAGTATGCTCCATCAGGATCGGCCAACGTCTTCTACGCTGATCTCACAGGAGATGATCACTTTGAGGTGAGAAGGCAAACACATTCTGCCACTCTCTACCCAGGTTTAATGGGGTATCTGATATGCTTGAGTGCTACATATTGGCAACTTGTATACGACCATAATATTGAAGCTCCAGGAGCCTTACCGGATGACAGACTTGTGCACTGCACAATAATTATTGCCATTGTTATTATTGTCAGAGGTCGATCCATTACAAACAGAGTAACCTAGGTTCAGTGCACAAGCGAAGTTGAGAATGTTTTATGCATCACAGCTGATGCTCTAGTGACTAAGACTGTCATCCAGGCAATGATTTCTTATTAGTACATTCTAATACCTAGATGATTAAAAACACTCCTAGATACCTTTACAAAGTCAGTTCAAATTCAATTTTCCACTTCTCCGTAATTCTTATGATCAAATTCTTATGATCTCTGACAGTATCTGGAGCCTTTGATGAACTCCTTAACGGTCACACCAGTCAACATCACGTCCACCCTGGAGACAGTGATGGTTGACAATGCAGGAAACCTGATCAATGGAGTGGCAAGGACCTCCAATTCACAGTGCTGTAACTACACCAACATGGTCCTCAATGAATACTGCCAGGACTTTGTAAGTTTAACCTTGAAGATATTCATAGACGTTGTCCTACGTTGAGAGGCCCTTGATGTAATAACACAACAAATTAGTGTAGTGTCGCCCTTTAGTGACATTTTAGCATTATCTTTTGATCCAGGAATGAATTATGAATTACTTCATACATCAGCAGAAAGAGCAAATATCAGGAAATTTTGAGTCCATTTCTACTGCAGGACATTGTGCTGTTTTTGAATAATAAGAGCAATTGAACATAAGCATTAAATTCTCTAAATGGGCAGTGCAGAGTGAAATTCACGATCTCTCTTTAAGTGAATAATTTGGCAAGTTTTGTTGCATTCCATAATTTTAATTCACATTTATTTATATGATATACATTTTTATACACATGTAATTGAGTTGTAAAAGAATATAATGAGGAAAACGATGAAAGGGAGAGAAATGGGGAGAAATAGAAAGCGCAGATAAAGGAACTTGTAGGTCATGGAGGAAGGGAAGGGGAAAAAATAAAAGTAAACTAGACTGTCACTATCTTGTCATGTGCTTCATGAATACATGTAAGATTATGTTTGGTAATTGTTTCTTCTCTCAACCTTCTTCCCCAGTTATATAATGATGGTGCTGGAAGAACAATATGTGATGATGTGACAACATTTGGTTACTACAACTGTCCCACCTGTCTTGCTGATACTGAGTAAGTAGCGTTCTGTTTTGTGCATTAACAAATAATGTTATATGTGTATGTATAGAGGTTATCAGTAGGCATTGATATGCAATTCAGGAGTTTTTTTCAAAAATTGGCTTCTGTTGCTGTAAACTGGAAAGATTTTTTTATAGGCATTACCATTACAGTTTCAAATTAAAGTGATGAATTAAAGCATTATACATTAGCCTGTAGTCCCAAATATAAAGATCAAAGAAGGTATTTTGTACCCCTTCCCCCCCAAAAAAAAAAAATTGCCTCTCTGAGCAAATTGTAGTCACTACAAATTTGTTCTTTCTATGCTTTTTTTTTGGTCAAGGATAGCTCTTCTCTGAAGAAAAAAAAAATTGCTATTCTTAGTAGTACAGGTATGTCCATATACATTATTTATCATATATTTCATTTCAGTTAATATGACCCTGAAAGAAGTGATATTATGATTCCTTTCTTATATATTGGCTTCTAAAGTGTTAACTCTGCTGTTCCTCTTTATACTACTTACCAATCTTTAGTGAGGAGGTAGATTGTCCTGTCGGAGCCAATTCCTCCTCCGTTGCCACGGATACCATCTACCTCTCTAACTACATCCTTGGAATTGCAGACACACAGAACTTCTTTTATGACAATGTGGCATCGTACATACTGTCTATAACTCCGGCGGGTAATACGAAGCTTACCATTGGATACAGTAATCAGGTATGTACTGTAGTGGTTAAATCTATTACATCTGATGTTGTGCATAAAAGTTCATGTAAGTACACCATAGCATTGTTTTTGGTGGATTAATTGATGGATGGACATATTTCTCAATGGCCTGAGGCTTTATCATCCATTACCTGTGATAAATCTGAAGAAAATAAAAACACTCTTTGCTATCATGTGCTTTTGTCTTTCCTTAAATGTGATTTTTTGGGTGATTTTTATCATTTTTTATAGTAAAACTTAAGGAAACCACCAAAATCTCTTTTAAACTACTTTAAAAATGCATTGAAAAGTTTCTTGCAAAAAAAGTTATTGAGTTTTTCTTTGTTTTTCAATTTTCTAATTTCAAATCGACAAATCATATTAGTAATGTTTTACATTACAGGAAAATGATTTTCTTTTTGATTCTCCTTTCTATGATTGACTTGGTTGTTAGGGATTGCATATTCCTGCTGAAGCTCTCAATGGTGCAGCAAACATCATGCTGAAATACTTCACTAATGATAGCTATGCTATAGAGACTACCAACTACCCTCTACCTAGGAATGCAGAGAGTCAGGTGAGTTATTAGCTGATCGCTACAACTTTTTTAGCATTGGATAATATCCCACCGTTTTTTAGATATTGTTGATGAAATGTACCCCTTTAGCACACCATGGGCCAGTAAAATAAAGAGATAAATCAATCTTATGATTGATATCAATCGTAAGTCTATGGCAAACCATGTACTGAAGAGTTACAATTGATTGTAAGTCTGATTGTATCTCTTTATGTTACAGGCCCCAGGTCTTGAAATAGATTACATTATCATTGACTTTTATTCTAGGATTATTCCAAAGGGGTTGACATGCAGTATCATCTACAGCGGATTCAGTCTGAAAAGGCTAATAACACCTCTTTCCAAAAATGGTGCCTGATAGGTATTAAAACTGAAATTGTTTCTTATTCTATACTGTGTTCTTATCTGGTTTTGTGCATTTGTGAATGCAGGTATTCTTTTAGGGAGGTTGGTATGCCTTCCAGTTATTTGCCATATGCCAATAGCTATTATACCCACGGCTTTTTTATCATCAAGTTATGACATTGAAAGTCATCTAAAAACGATGAGCAGTGTTGGAACAGTTTTAAAGATTATAGTCGGGTGTTATGGCTTTGTTCAATTACAGATGCACTGATAATAACAAAGTGTCATATCTTTGTCTAAACATATCATTTAGAATTTTTTTTTTTGTTCATGTACAGGAAGCTGCTGCAATTGCATCCACTGAAGTGTTCTATTTTGCTCTCCTCCTCCTGTTTGGTCTGGCTTTCCTTACTGCTAGCTTCATTCTCTTCATTGTCAATGAGAAGCAAACCAAGGTAAGATAAAGACTTAAAACAGCACGAAGGGCAAAGCCTTACTTTAACTTTTTAACACTGAACATGAATGCACCCTTCCATGTCATTTGTAATTGTACATGTATATCTATGTTACAACCATTTCTTAAGACTGTATTGCAGATTTTTCAATTTTAATCAACATAGCCTTCTGACTTCCCCTGTACGACTGCTACCATACATATGTTTGACAAGTAGTATTTGCAGCAATTTCATAATCTGTACACTTCTACTCTCAATCTTTTCACCAAACCTGGTAGTCCAAACACCTGCAGTTTGTAAGTGGCCTGGACACCATCACCTACTGGCTGTCCAACTACTGCTGGGACGTCATCAACTATCTCTTCATCTGGATCATCATCATCATCCTGGTAGCAGCTAGCAGGTTAGAGGCCTACTCTGGGGAAAACCTCGACAGCTTTGTGGTTGTTCTGGTAAGTGACCATTACTGAAGCCGTAGTGATCCCCGCTTTGGCTCAATTTTTTGATAATTCAATAGTAGTATCGTACATGATAAAGATCACCTATTTGTGTCCAACTTTGCAGTAACTTAGATGATTCAAATGTTGCCTATAATATTTGGTGAAAGAAATATTGTGAAATAAATGATTATTTGCTGTATTTTTTTCTTACAAGTTGTTGTATTAGTGTTGTGAAGGTAATGTTGTGTATAACATGTAACTTGCTTCCATACAATGCAAATCTTTACCTGCTGTAAAGGTCATTCTGTACTCTCAACTGTGATTTGATCACATATAAGGGTTTGGCTGTGACATCGAATTGTGTTACTATGATCATTGTTCTTTCCCATCATACAAGATCTATTCTGTGTGCACACCATCTCTTTTTTTAAAGACATTATTGCCATATTCTCTCTCAAACCTGCAGCTCCTGTTTGGATTAGCAGCCGTTTCATTTGTCTACCTGTTCTCTCTGCTCTTCAACTCATCTGTAATTGCTTACGCCCTGACAGCATTCGCTCTCTCCCTCATTGGCATGGTAAGAGTCATAGCAGAAAGGAATAAACTTAATTTTAGTTTGAAATTATTTTGTTGTTAACTTGTGATCTTTATTAGAAGACTGCTTTAGACTAATGCAGTTTAATACTTGTGGGACTATATCATTACATTTTTCACTCTGTACTTTTTTATGGCAGGGTTCTCTGATAGCTGTCTTCATCCTAGAGATTCTGGAAGAAGATAAGGCAGCTAAGTACACTGATTTCATCTTCAATCTACTACCTACCCATGCCCTGGCTAGGGCTATCATGTTCATCGCTACTAATGATGCCATCCGTACTAGTTGTGAGAGCTCAAAGCTGTAAGTGACTGATTGACCAATTGGTTTATTGGTTGCTTGTTTGCCTGTTAAATTGATTGCTTGATTGATACCTCGATTGATGCTTGAAAGAAAGCTGGAGAGATTGCTTGCTTGCTAGCTAGCTCTTACTTCATTGATTAATTGATAGCTTGAATTACTGAATTGTTGATTGGTTGAATGGATTGATCATGAGCTTGAATGATTAATTGATAACTTGAATGATTGATTGATTGCTTTTTTTAGCTTGATAAATTGATTGATTGATAGATAGCTTGATTGATTGCTTGTTTGAATACTTGAATAACTGCTTGTTTCAATAAGTGATTGTTTAGTTGGTTGGTTGGTTGATTGTTTAATTGATTGAGTGGCTGGGTGTTTCATTTTGATTGGTTGGTTGGTTGGTTGGTTGATTGGCTGGGTGTTTCATTTTGATTGGTTGGTTGTTGGTGAACTAGGATGATCTTGTATGCATAAAACTTTCTTTTCAATATGGCGTTTTTGTTCTGTTTTAATAATATGTTCTTATATCAGGGTACCCTCATCAGTATTAACACTGCTCTTCCTGAGGACGCTGCTTGTTTAACATTTGATGCTACGAAAGCAAATCTAAGCATGCAATCATTAGGCAAAATACAGTTGGAAGTTTTACCCGAGTCCATTTAACCTAAGGACATCTTTACACACCTTTAACATTTGTTTTGTTTAGGGCCCGTGAGCAGTGTGCCAGTGGGAATGTGTCCTATGCCATGAATAACTTGGATTGGGAGAAGCCTGGTATTGGTGTGAACTGTACCTACCTGGCTTGTGAGGCCGTCATCTATCTACTTCTCACCATCATTTTAGAGGTATGGCTTGAGATCCTAAAAGCTACGCAACTTGTTGTGGTACATGGAATATTGAATATTGAAGAAAATATTTATGTACTTCCTAAATAATGACCATGGTGTAACTCTAAAACCTGTTAAATTATCAAACAGATATTACCAGGTCATGTATTAATCCTCAGAAAGTGAAAAAAAAAAAAAACCTGACTAAAAAAATCTATTCTAATAGTTATTTGAACCCTTAACAACACACTATGCATATTTACAACCCATCTGATTATGTGTGCAAATGTACCATGTTTCATCTTTAGCTGCTTTCACATTACACTCTCTGTCTAGAAAATGCATATAGTATTGCATTATTGCTACTTTAAATTGTTGGAATTTTACACCAGAAGGGGGAAAGTATTAAACATTAAAAGATTTTTGGGGAAAGTCTTTCTTGCAAGTAAGCAGGATTACTAGTTATCTTTAACTGTATTTCTTTGTTTGATGAACTCTGTCATATAATCTTCACTTACTTTTTCATTCTTTAGCTTGGTTTTGGTTACTCGTGCTGTGTGTCAAGTTACTTCAAGGACTCTGGAACACCTCAGGTGAGATTTCGTTAACCTGATAAAGCCTCATTCACACACGATGCGGTGAACCAGCTCCAAAAACCGTATGGCTGTTTAGACCATCTTCATACCAAAGTCCTATCTAATACTTTGGATTTAGAAAACCTTTCTTCATTATATTCAGAATGGGTTCACTAATTGTGAAGTTTGTCAAGATGAAGAGTGCTGAGAGAAACCATAGTTGAAAAGTAGTCTTATGTTTTTGTTTTTTTGTGTGATAAATTTGTTTAAAAGAGTATTAAAGGGTTATGGAGAGGGAAGTACTTGTACAATTTATGATATGATGTATGATTCAATAGTTTTAGGTATTTGACATTTCTGTTAGAAAGGGTTCTATGAGGTTCATGTTTTGACATTCTTTTTGTGTGTGCACAGGATCCTGACGTAGCTGAAGAGAAGGCTTTGGTTGAGAACGCTGATCCACATGACAGCAAGTATGCAGTCATTATCAAGAATCTAGCCAAGGTAAGTACACACATAGGCACACTAGTCAGTGGTATAAGCTAGATCCAGTCATTCAGGGGGTACTGGCTGTTAGGGGGGCACTAGTCTTACCTGGCTGATGAAATGCTAGAAGCAAAGCGGCCAGGCGAGGGAGGATGCTGGAGAGGGTCATGTCATCTTCTTTCCAGGTACCTTTATCCTCTTTCTGCTTCTCTTTCTTTCTCTTTTATTTTTATTTTTATTTTGCACCTGATGGGGAGAGGGAGGAGGGTGGGGCATTTCTTCCAGTGCCACCAGCTAGCTACACAGGTCAAACTTTGAAAGGTTATAAGGTGTTCCAGTGAATGTAATGAATATTTGTATGCAACATTGTATATGTAAATGCTTTATTGCAATGCTTAAGATTGATGCTTCACATCTAAGACATACCGATGTACTACATACATGGAATATTCTTTGCTACACGTTTTATTGGATATTTTGCTCTAGTCAAGAGAAACTAACACCATGCAAAAATAATGGCCGTTGTCTTGTGCTGTATGGAAGGTCTGTCATCCAGAACATACAAATTTGTTCTGAAGAACATCTATAGCAGAGATGAGATTTATGAATTTTTTGATACTGTACAAGAACATTTGAATTAGGGGTTAAATTAAGATGCCAATTTTATTAAGATTTGTATTTCCATTAATATCCTGTAATCTCTCATTTCCTAGGTATACCGTGGGAAACGTACACCTGCAGTTGACAAACTCTCTCTTGCAATTCCCAAGGGAGAATGTTTTGGATTGCTCGGAGTTAATGGTAAGGATCCATGTTATTGTGCTTTCCATCTAGAATGAATACTAATATGATATGGACTGGCCTTGAGGGGGATACAACATTTATTGCCTGAACTAGAATTGTATTGCCTGAGTTGAAGACGAGGGCAATACGATTTTAGTGAGGGCAATTAATGATGTATCCCCCGAAAGTAGCCAGTCCATATCATTATTAACAGAATCAGACATCTAGAGCGAACTCGAAAATATTATAATAATACTCAGATTTTAAATTGCATTTCAAAGAAAGGAAACAAAAAGACTATTGGGCAAAAGATTAAATGATAAATTTTTTTTTTAACTTACCGACATTTCCTGCTTGATAAAATGTCCTTACCAAAATTAATAACAATGCAAAAGCTTGAAACAACTCCTTGAAATCCATAAACAGCGAAAACTTGAAACAACAACAATTCCTATACAATAACGTACAGTTTACTGTACGCTATTTAACACGCAAAATCCCACTGACTTTTGAAACCTGTCAATAAACAGTTTATCGGCCCGCAATTTTGTTGGCTTGTCAAAGCCGGGCAATAATATGTAAAAATTGCACTGCTCAAATGTCTGATATGGTTAATAATGTTAATTTTTATACTCTTTATAGGTGCATGTGAAATCATCCATATTATTTATGGCAATAACTGAATACACATGAAACAAATTACTGTTTCTCATACTTCACCTGTTATTTTAGTATTGACTGAAATTACTTTCAGGCATATTCTTCAATGAAAGGTTGTTCCTTCAACTTAATATACCATTTTGTCTTGGGAATCAAAATTGTTATTGCTTCAAACATTCTAGGAAGAATGAACATATTTACATCTCTGATATTATAGATGTATTAAAGAGATAGTAGACTTATATTTCATCTTTTAAATTAGACATTAGGAAACCAATCCAACTCACCTCATGGCCCTCTCTTGCAAAGACTTAAGCTTGATCCAAATCAATCAAAAATTTCCAATCAGTTACAATGTTATATTCAATCCGTGGGGGTGTTTCATAAAGCTGTTCGTAAAGTTACGCATGGCTTTATAAACGACTTGAATATGAAGTGCCAGATAGGATGCCCAAAGTTTTTCCTGATGTTTTAACAAAGTGTGACTGTATATCCAATAACCTCAATTAAATTATTGCAAAAAATATACTTTGCATTAAAAATGTTTGTCTTATAAGAATGTTAATCTACATCTGCACAGTTCAACTTTAGTTCATGCAGGGATGGGATGATTGAGCATCCCATTTGGCTTGTCATATTTAAATCATTCGTAAAGTCATGCATAACTTTACGAACAGCTTTATGAAACACCCCCCAGGGCTCATATATTTCAGTGCAGTTGCTGTTTGCATTGTTTTTCTTTTTCCACTGAACTTTATGTTTGGCACACAATTGTGATTGTCAGGTGCTGGAAAGACAACTACCTTTGGTATGTTAACTGGTGATGTAAGAATGTCTGCAGGTACAGCCTACATGGGAGGCTATGATATACAGACACAAAGGAGAAAGGTATGCATGATCTATGGTACTTTGGTGCTTTCTGTATTAACCCTTTCAGGACAGGAATTATTTAAGGGCTTAATTGATCACATTTTGTTCTTTAAATTGGCAACAATGATATTTTTCTTTTAGTGCTACATGGTTCTAATAAGCTGTAATGTCTTTGAAAACAATACACATGGTCACAAATTTTGTCGAAAAGTTTTGAAAATTGCCAATTTTGTTTCAAAACAATGATTTTGAACTTCTCAATATGTTGCCAATTTGAGGATTTTAAAGCTTAATCTCATTTTTAAAATTCCTGGCATCAAACCCAATCTGGTCATGCAACAAATATGGACATAGAGTGTGCACAAAATTTTGCTCTTTCTACTCATGCATCTGGTGTATTTGTTAGAGCTCTGAATCAAAAGTTATTGAGCCAAACCACAAAATGTGGTCAATTGTCTTGATAGGATTAAAAGATGCTGACTTTGTACAGCTTATGTGGTGGTGGTGGCAGGGGTTATATGTTATATGTTACTTTGGGTTTCAATAATGTTTGTGATATAACTGTCTGCAGTATAGCGTACATGATGGGAATGCAGTACCTATTAATATCACAAATTAGTGGATATATACAAAAGTCAATGAATCAAATTCAAGAAGTATTTGGTACGTTGAATGGACATGTCTGATGAAATTTAAGGGTTTGCTTATAATTGTCCCTTAATAAATTCAATAATTTTGGATTCTTTTGATAAAGATTTATGTTTCATTTCATTTTCATCAAATATGTTGTATTTCCATTTATTTCTCACAGGTGCAACAAAGAATTGGTTATTGTCCCCAGGTAAGATTAATTCTTTTAACGAAAATTTGTAGTGAATAGTGATTTTAGTTTGATCAGAATGTAGAATAAGTATACTTTTTTAAATCTGGCTCAGACTGTTGGTAGGGTTATATACATGTACAAGAAGCATATGTGATTATGTTTAAAGTGAATGTTTCTGAAGCCTACATGTATGTTCCCTCAATACCTACGGGTAAACAGATAAATTAGAATATGATACGAGATTTACATGTATTTACTGAATCCCATTCATACTACAGGCAATTGATTCAGGTAAACCTTTTTTATTGATTTTGCAAGAAAAAAAAAATTACAGCATACAAACTAAATTCCAAGAAAATGTGTGTAAGGAATATAAAAATTCAAGAAATGCTTTAGCTTAGCTTAGAAATGCTTTAGAAATATATGTATATTCAGTATGCTCTTGTTTTTTTTAAATATCAGTTTGATGCTCTAGTGGAGAGACTGACCGGTCGGGAGGTCCTCATGCTGTTTGCTCGTCTGAGGGGAATCCCCAGCAATCAGATGATGTCTGTAGTAGATCATACCATTGACCATCTGAACCTAAACAAGTGGCAGGACAAGCTATGTGGCACCTACAGGTAATGTATGATACAAAGACAGAGGGCATGTTCCCACTGTCAACCCTTTTCCATTGTGCAGGTTATACTATATCACAGAAGTGGTGTTTATCTCTTTTACTATCAGGGAATAAATTTTTGTTAGGTTTAGACTTCAATAAGTATTGAAGTCTAAATAGCTGGCACATTTAGGCCCCCCCCCCCTCATTCTGTGGATGGGTGAATGGAAAATTTAAGAACCATTTAAGATATTTTCATATATCTATGTATACCATGAAATCTATATTATTGCTGTGTCTTGTAATTCTATGTTTAAAGTGATATTCGGACAATGGAAGTGGGGGGGGGGGGCACCTTTTGTTTGTCAAACAAAAGGTCCCCCCCCCCCCCAACTTCCATTGTTTGAGTCTGATGCTCCCCCGCCTTTGGTGATATTATGATTATTACTTTCCCTTTTTATTACATGTAGAGTAATTTGTGCATGGTCGTATGCTACTATATATATGCATTTTGGTATAAATTTCATACTTTCTTTACAGATTTTATATTTAGCATATTACCTGTAATTACAGAGTTCTTTCATTTTCTTTTTCAGTGGTGGAAATAAGAGGAAATTGAGTACAGCTGTGGCTCTGGTTGGAAACCCACCTATTGTCCTTCTCGTAAGCATATCTCTTTTGTCATATCTGTACAATTGAATTTATTTACACTTCCTATAGCACCATATGTTTGATCTTTCTCTGTCACCTACAATGCATACTTCAATTATTTTATCAATCAGTTTTGATTATGAATTTTTCCTTCTGCATTTATTCATAATTTAACTGCAGAAATAGCAAGGTATATCAAGTCTTCATCATATTTCAATGGCAAAAAAAAATTGACAAATTTTAGCTGATAGGGTCTTATAAAGTTATAGCACAGTTTGTATACACCAAAATATTTCAAACAAAATCTGTAAAAGAAGCATAAATGTATACACAAAAGAAACATGTATACAAAGTATTTTGTTGGGTATACTTGTAGGATGAGCCGACCTCCGGCATGGACCCCAAGGCTCGTCGTTATCTCTGGGACTCTCTCACATCCATTATGGAAGGAGGTCGCTCTATCATCCTTACTTCACACAGGTTTGTAGTGTTGATTTTATCCTTTAACCCTCCTCATACTGGTAACCATCCTTTCACTCTTGGATGTTGAAGGCAGAATGTCATCCATCTCAAATGAACCTGTATAAACAGATGTTACGTGCAGCAGCGAAAAGCAATGCCAACCGTAGAGAAATAGATTATGCATTTGATGACATTTGATGCCAATTTAAAGACTTTGATCTTTTTTTTTTCCTTCAAAATGTAATCTAAGAAACCACATTATACTGCTACAGAATTTTTATTCAAAATGTTTTATGCATTTTATGCTCAAGCATTTTGTCTTACAGTATTTGTAGTATTCTCAATCCTAAGATTTAGAACCAAACATAAATCAGTTCCTTTCCTGAGTTTTCTCACATCCTGATGAATCTTGCCACCACAAGATCAAAATGCCATTGAATTTAATAGTAGTATTCTGGCCTGTGGTATTGACATTGTTGGTATTATCAACCATGCGTGATGACCTCCAACGCTTACTGCCACAAAAATAATACATATGACTTCTTCATCATTTGAGAGGAAAGTCTGTATTGTATAGTAGATGTTGTATTTTATGATAGGTTGCATAGGCTATGGCTTTGATGCACAGATCAATAAACTCTTTATTTCTTGATTTTTTACAGTATGGAAGAGTGTGAAGCTCTTTGTACCAGACTGGCCATTATGGTGAATGGACAGTTCAAGTGTCTAGGAAGCACACAGCATCTTAAGAGCAGGTTGGTGATAGAGAAAGAAGTATTGGATGGATAGATAATAAATGTATTTGTGAGTGGGTGAGCTAGCAAATGGATGAATCAATGAATGAATGGATGAGTTAGGTAAGGGATGAGTAAATGAATGGATGAGACAGATTTTTATCTAACACTATAACCAAACTATAACCAACTGGAATAATCTACCCATAAATATAAAAAACCAAACATCTATTCAAAAATTCCAATTGGCACTGAACAAATTGGCGTAGCCACGTCGCACAGCAGCAGCACCATCTCTGGATGACGATGCTGTGCAGCGATGTCCAGATTTGATCCTGAGTAAATCCTAAGTAAACACCTTCAAAGATATCTGCTTCAGTCGGTGATTTACTTATGTGAAAATGCAATTTCCATCTTCCTTAACAGATTTGGTACTGGTTATACCCTCATCATTAAAACCAGCACACCGGCGCTGATTGAACCCACCAAGGCTTTTGTCGCAGAGGGATTCCAGGGCGCAGTCTTACTTGAACAGCATCAGGTTGGTACTCAATAATTGCATTAAGTTACTCTTTTAACTTTTTTAGGCAATGTTCAAGTTATCCGTCCAAAGTGTTTAGAACATCAAGATTACCAATAAAAAATTAAACTGGTAGAAAGTGTTTTTCCAAATTTTTTTTTTGTTATCGATTTTAAATGAAATAGTTTTTGTATATCACAGCCTCTAACCCTTACCCTTACCTAAAATCCATTTTCTATCATAACCCTAACCTATACCTTAGAAGAAATAAAGAGCAAAGCAAGTGTTACCGGAATATGTGTGAGATTAACATTAAAGTGTACCAATTACCAGAAAAAATAATTTGTGTACAGCTAGAAAGTATAAAATCAACCTCAAAGAACTTTATCTGGCATTCTATAGGTCACCGGTTAAAGAGTATGAAGGAAATAAATGATAACATGAAAGTGAGCGAGGGGAACCAAACTCCGAGTTGGGTTCCGCACGAGCCCTTATCTTGGCAAGCTCGTACGGGTGCGGCGAGTAGTCTAACCACAAGTTGCTTTGACACTTATAGAGAGTGTGATTAAACTTGTAATATCTCTTTATAGAAGTAATATTTAAAGCCCATATTTTGAATATAGCATAACGACATGGAACCTCTAACATGCAGAGCAAAATATTTTTGGTGTTTGGTACCCTTTAAAAAAAATCAGCATTCATCTCTGAAAAAATTACACCTTCATTTTCATCTTCATTGAGCACTTAGGGTCAAGTACATGTATCCTGCATTTGATTGTGCACTAATCTCTGAATTCTCACCAGGTACATGTATTAGACCATACTTTGATATTTTTAATTTTCTTGATCTTCCATGCAGCAAATGGTGCATTACCAAGTGGACAATGGAACCACCAAATGGGCCTCTATCTTTGGTCTTCTAGAGGAGAACAAAGAGAGACTAGGTATCGTAGACTACAGCGTCAGTCAGACGACACTCGAGCAAGTTTTCATCAACTTTGCCAAGCATCAACATGTAGACCCACGTGCCAAGTCTGAATAAGTAGACTACACTATAGTAGGTTTCCATCAAATTCGCAAAGTATCAACATGTACACCCATGTGTGCCAATTTTAAATGAGAAGAGGCAAATACAGAACAGAGTTGTAAACATTTTATATGTACATTACAGACAATTTTTACTAACTGATTATTAACAATTGATTGCCTTATAGATACCTACAGGATTTATTGTTTATTTTTGGTACACTGTATGAGTGAATTGATTTTATATTTGGAAACCAACATGAAGATAAAATATTATATAGGACAAAAATTTGAAGTTTGTAGAATCAGAGATTTATGCTTATGAAGTGGTGTATGAGAGTATCACATGTCTTTTTACATAATCTTCTATGAACAAATTTTATTGTTAGTATTGAAACTTGTATAGCAATCAGATTATTCAAAATGTTTAAGTGTGCAAAATGATATGATATCATCAGGTATTTAGTGGCTGCAGTGTGATTTCATTCTTCATACTTTTAATTCTATACAAATGTGCAAAAAATTACTAATTGCCTTCTTGAATTTGCATTCCATTCATTTACATTTTCTGTCTGTAAAAATTGAAATGAACAAAATACCAATGATTTCTAGTCTACTTAAAGCAGCATTAATGGACTTGCCTGTACATTCCAAAATTACGATATGTAATGTAATTGTAATATCATGTGTTTTCATTTGGGGATTATTTGGGGATTCTACAGGAGATCTCATGAAATTATGCTCTGTTGTGTGTCTTCAAAATGTAATTTTATTCAAATCGGCATCCTCTTTTGTCATTGATATGAATTAGTATATTGAAATAGATAGTCATAGAAAATCATTATAAAAGTCAGTAGTTTCTTATCAGAATTCACCTGTTGAGATGCCTGTTTATAATATATAGATATTTAATAAGGACAGGTTTAATATGATTTTGTGTTGCAGTACTACAAATAGATTTATAATTTTGGGGGAGGAACTCTTCTGCTTTAGGTAGTCTGTTGCACTTTAGTGCACATTATAAGTGATAGAATAGTGTGTGATTTGTTTATATTTTGAATGGTATGTGTATATTTTTGAGAATGAATATTTAATTAATATTATAAACAAGGTTTTTTTTGTGTTCAGATGTTGAGTGTAATGTTAAATAAGAGGTTTATTGTTATTCAGATGCTGAGTGGCCTTGATTTGGAAGTATGATACTAGACGCACTGTAGTACACTTGCATTGTCTGTATAGCGTATTTATGTATATCTTTGAGACTGAATATGTGTGTGTGTGTAATAGTATATCAGAGGCTTATTGGTTATATATATTAAGATGCCAAGAACAAATTAGATTGAATATTGTCAGGAACACTACTGTACTTTATTTTGCTGAATGTCACTGTTAAAAAAGTTTACATGTATGTACTGATTTTAAAGATAAAGTTGAGTTCTGGTCGTGCAATTACATTTTGATAGAAACATTCTCAAAACAATTGCCAAAGGTGAATCATGTCTACATAAGAAATGGTGTATACCGTGAGGTTTTGGAATCATCGAAATGATAAGAAATTGACCCAGTCTCACTGAAAAGCAAATGCACTGCACACAGAAATGGGTATATGGGACTGCATACACATGTTGCATGAATGTTCGGCCCAAACACTTCAGCTATTTCTCGTCATACTTCGAATATGAGGGCATTTTAAGGAGCAATCCTTTTCAGAGGACATTTCTACTCTGATGTTCTTCCAAACTGACATATGTAAGGAATGAGAAAGCTCACAAATTATTTTTCACCTTTCCCAGAACTCAACCTTCTTTTTAAACGTGTGTAGTTATAAAAAAATAGACTTTTATCGGTTGTTTATATTCATATTGATAATACACCCAGTAAACCTACTGATCGAAAACGGAATACATGTAGCAAATTATGTTTTTAAGGCTGATTGTGTGTTTGATATATTACTCTAATTTATAATGTAGTAAATCTGACACCTAATAGTTTCCATTAATAGTAGTACCAGAGCTGAATTATCTGGGTTTTGTGTTTTTAATTGCTGATTACATATCTTTTTTAAACATAAAATATTTAACTCTCAGAGGCTTAGTGGTTGTTTTTCAGAAGCTGAATTAACATGGCTTTTATTCATGAGAGGTGTACTCTTATTGATCTTTTAATTGTACCGTAAATGCCAATGAGTAATCTGTAGATATGGAAACAAAAAGTAATGGAAATGTATTCTTTGTAGCAAAACTTTAATCCTTTCTTTATAAGGTTTAACATAAATTATTTTTGTTGTATTAGTGGAATGTCTACTAGGTTTATGTCTTCAATGTTATTTCTTAGTGTGGTCTTTCTTATTGTTGCACACATATCTGCTGAAGGAACATGTGCTTTCAACATAAAAGAGTCTTACAAGTACTTTCAACAAAACTCCCAGGTAATAGTGCCATATATGCTTTGTATTTATTCTAAACTATTAGATATTTATGGAGGTATTTTATGGTTCTCCCAAGTTTGAAAAATCTTGCAATATATTTATTGTCAAACCTTTTTGAAAAGTTATTATTCTGAAAAAAGCTTGGTAGTTATGTTACACCTTATAGAAGTAGCTTTATAGACAGTGTAAAGGTGTTTCACAGTTTGTAATGAAGGAGTATTCAGGGACAGTACCATATTGTTTATTTGTTTTATTACAAGTTGATTTAAAAACTTTTATATGTACTGTGAATGCAAGCTGCATGTGTAATGGTTTTTTAATGAATATATTATTTAAACAGGAGAGTGCTATTTTTCTGTGCAAGTTACTATAATTCCATTCATACAAGTATTTCATCATAGAATATATTTTTCAATCTTTCTGGTGTGCAAAGATATATATGGTATGGAAAGCATTATCAGGGAGATTGTCTTGCATATCAAAAAAGCTTTTCCAGAAACAAGTTATGTTTATATTCAATTTATTCAAGAATTTCCTTGGTTACTACCAATACATGAGGAATGCCAAAATCTATTAATAAAAACTCTGTTAAGTTCAAGTAGATATATTCAGAGTCCCTCCCCCCCCCCTTCCTACATTTTTTTTTGTAAAGTTCGGGGCTCATTTTCATTCCACATTGAAATTTTTTTCCACCGTTAAGTGAAAACAATTATATCTTGCAATTTTGATTGAAATGAGAGGCTCGTTTTCAAAAGACGTTGGGATATTTTTGCCACTGCTTAAATAATACAATTATACTATTATATCATTCCATGTTACCTGCTATTTCTTAATTAATTGACAGCTAATTGCAAGTTAAATATTATCTGGGAAGAATGCTCGTTCGATGCCAGGATAATGCAATATATCAGTTGTGATTATTCTCTAGGGAGAATGACTTTCTAAATGATATTTTTAAAAAGATATTAATACAATGATGATTCACAGCATTTATATGTTGCATATTTCCGTTTTTAGAAAACATTATGTATCACAACCAGTGCTGTATCAAATGCAATATGCTATATATATATTTATGTTGTTGATTACAAGAGTATCTATGAATGAGTGTTATATATTGGTATTCTAATGTTATTTACAAATTTATATATGAAAATATATAGTAGGCAGTAGAATATATTTATATTTTTAGTAGAAAAACACATTGTTGGGTAAAATATTTCCATTTTAATGTAAAGGGTGCAGAAGGCATAGATTAGGAGCTATTTGGACATTTAAAGCTCAGCATCATCGACTGCCTCATCATATTTGTAGTGCAAACATGGTCTCAAGTCTTTGAAAATTGTATTCTCTTTTTGTATTTACCTCAAGAAAATTAACCACTGGTATATTTATAGTACATGTACTTCATAAAATTCTATAGCCTTTCTTTTCTCTTATTGAACTTGATATAAATAATTTTGTGATTGCATTTAACCTCTCATATGGACTAAATGTCTAGGTTTGGGGAAATATTGAGAATGTCATTCAGTATATTAATAAGTGTGATATCGCTTTGTAGTATGGTATTTTCTGAATGCGGATTAAGTTTTTATTCCCTCTTAGTTTTTGGAAAACATTGTTTTAACTTGTTTAAGAATGTACATAAACAGTAATATCAGTAATAAAGCAGAATTTTGTCAAATTATATTGGGGTACAGGCTTTAGAAACTGAAGCCCTTATGTTTCTAACGCACATCAGGTCTAAACTTATACTGGTAGACATGTAGTAAATTATGTGTAACTGCATTTTAACTCTGTAACATGTACTTTGTGACAAAGGATAGTTAAACCATACTAGAAGTGCACTTAAGAATATGACACAAAACACCTGTAGTAAACCCTTTTGTGACTTTCTTTTAAGTTTAATGCCTCTATTTTTCTACACCCATATTAGATGAGCATGTACTAATAAAGTTAATATGATCGTATTCTCCACATTTGGTTCTGCGATTATGTGATAAAGGATTAACTCTTACTGTGCCAAGGGGTTTAGCCCTCTTCAAAATTTTACCAAAATGTGATCAATGCTTGCTTTTCAAATGTCTACACTTCATTAACCATCTATTATTTCACAAAATATTGTGTACAAAACTTGTAGGACATTTATTACCATTTCTTATGATACCAAATATTATTACTTTACCCAAATTTATGCATAAGAATTATTGAAATTACATTTGAGTTTCTTCTTTGTCCATTATTCTTGGGTTTTCTCATTTGTTTACTATTGTTTAATATTGAAATAAGGTAATATCTTTTAAAAATCCTGCAATTTTCTCTGAAAATTTCTATGGTTGCATATAATTATAGTCATATATTTAGAATGCTTGATTTATGCTCAAAATTTTGATATACATTGACCACCATATACCTTTCCTATGGTCGAGCAATTGGTGAATGAAAATGACAAGTCTATCTGTCACATATACGTGCCATCGGCACTGAAAGAGTTAACAGCCTCTGTTTCTGAACACATACTAGAATGTGAAGCAGCTCAAACTGATGTAGTATCATATTATACACCTACTCGTCTTTCTTACGACTTTGCAAAGAGTGTTTTCAGAAAATGCTCATTATTCTGCTGCTGATCGCCACATACCTTGTAATGTGAGAATATTTATACATTGAAACACAATTTCTGTTTGTCTGCTGAGAGCCAGAAGGGCATTATTGTAAAAAGATGCAAGTTAACATCCCTTCTGACTCTCAACAGATGGTTATATAAGCACTATCAGGTGCACATATGCAATAGTATATTACCCATATGCCTTTAGACTCTGCAATATGTTTTGTACCTCATAAAGGGTTAACACCTTTCTCTTTATAAACACATAATAGATTAGCACTATACACTTAAAGATTTAGTATCATATTACCCACATGCCTCTATAGAGAATAAAACATATTGCAGAGTCTAAAGGCATGTGGGTAATATGATACTATACACTTAAAGATTTAGTATCATATTACCCACATGCCTTTAGACTCTGCAATATGTTATTCTCTATAGAGGGTTAACACCCTTCTCTTTCGAAACACACAATAGATTAGCACTATGCACTTAAAGATTTAGTATCATATTACCCACATGCCTAAGACTCTGCAATATGTTTTATTCCTCATAAAGGGTTAACACTCCTTTTCCTAGACACAATAAATTAGCACTGCACATTAAGATTTACTAGTCTTTTGACGCTGAGTGTCTTTTGGTGATCTTTACTAAAGTAATTCCACCTTGATAGCCAGTTGCTTTGGGTGAAAGCAGATTAATTTAGAGAAATGGATTGGTGAAAGTTGTAAACAATTTGTTAATCGTTAGGGATTTTATGACTTTTTGAAAGTGATGATTGGTAAATGTATGAAAATCTGGGATTGAGGAATCGCGTAAATACATGTACGTATGACAGAATCTTACACATTTCCCGATATCCATTTTCTTGATTTTCATGATTGGCAGATGATTTGTAGGTATTTTTTATTGAAAGATATATATGATATTATACCCATAAGTACAGCTTTGAGGCAAACATACCCAAAGAAGACAATGAGATATTTACATTTTTGTATTCAAGACTGTTAATTCACCACCAATTGGATGTGTTTAGTTATCTCAATTTTCAAACATTGAATGAATTTCTAATTGTCTTTCTGAATTTATTCACACTTTTGATCCATTTCTTTTACTCTTCAGATTTTGTTTAAAGCAACTTTTTATCAAGGTTAGATTGCTCTTCAGTTATTTATGCAATTCCATAATTTTCTGTGTACTAGTATGTTACACAATAAATGCAATTTGAAGACATAAAGTGTTTTGCCTCGTTTGAGTAACATTGCATATAAATTTTAAACTATTTGTGGATGTTCATAAGCATTGTTTCTTAAGTAATTTGACAATGGTTTTGCTTTTATATTTTTTGTCTCTCTCACAAAGTCTCTGTGTCTCAAATAGAAACAACTAACTAATAAATATATAAATCTATGTTCACCAAATCTTTATTCATTGTTCAGTCTGTTTTTCTTTTAAGTAGTAGGCTTGGCCTTGTGTGGATGTGATCGTTGAAGAAGGCTAAAAAAAAATATGGGCCCCGCAGTTTAATAGGTAAAAACATGTCTCCCTTTTCTGTATATTTCAAGTCTTATTCCATCTGTTTTCTCGTCTGATTTTCGCACGAAAGCGAGGAAGGTTTGAAAAACATTTTAAAACTTGAATTCTCAGTAAATACTAGCCAAAATATTATTATTATAATAATAATAATAATAGTAGTAGTAGTAGTAATAATAATAATAATAATAATAATAATAATAATAATAGTAGTAATAATAATAATAATAATAATAATAATAATAATAACAATAGTAATAATAATAATAATAATAATAATAATAATGATAATAATAATAATAATAAATAATAATGTCTTTTTCGCCCAGGATAACCTCGTCAGTATTATATAGGCCTACTGTTCTTCCTGAGGGTCCTGCAGCAGTCATATACTTCCACCCTGGCTTGTCCTTGCTTGTCTATGGATGCTCCTTAAAAAAAAAAAAAAAAAAATCAACAGCCATAGGCTAACACGTAAAAATAAGGATTATAAACCAGGAGTGAACAAGGAATGATTACAGTTCCCATATAATTCCTTTGAAATTAGGTTAAATGTGACTTACATGAAATTTGTAACTAAAGAGAAGCGTAATTACGGCTCAAAAAGTCTAGGATATAGCCCTCATGAATTTTGAGAACTAAGTAAACTCGCCCCCCCCCCCCAGTATAGATTAACACATAAAAAACAAGGAGTTTATTCGCCTAGAATTTGTTTGAAATTTAAAAAAACACTATTTCATTAACTGAACTTGCTTGAAAGGTAGAATACAAAAATACATGTATTAGCTTTTCTCGAAACACAGAATATCGCCGATATCCCTGAGTAATTACGACACTGATAATTATAATTTAACACTTTCGGGACAGGAATTATTTAAGGGCTAAATTGATCACTTTTTTTCCTTCAAATCGGCAACAATAGTATTTTCCTTTTACCGTAGTGCTACATGGTTATAATAAGGTGTAAGGTCTTTCAAAACAATATACATGGTTAAAAATTTTCTCGAAAAGTCGAAAAAAATGCCCAATTTTTATTTTTAAAAAACAAAAAAACCCCAATGATTTTGAACCTTTTTGAATGTGTTGCCAATTTAAGGATTTTAAAGCTTATTCTCCTTTTTAAAATTCCTGGCATCAAACGCAATATGGTCATGCATCAAAAATGGACATAGCGCGTGCAGAATTTTTTGCTCTTTCTGCTCATGCATCTGGTATATTTTTTTAGAGCTCTGAATCAAACTGTTATTGAGCCAAACCACAAAATATGGTCAATTGTCTTCAAAGGGTTAATCATGTTTGAGCCTGCCATGTGCGAATATTGGTATTTAATATGTTTGATTTAAGCCTGAATCATTCTCATATGACTGAAAATGGGTACTTTAGTTGCCAACCTTGTATCAGTATCACATAAATATTTGGACTTCCACTCGTGATCGGAAGGAAATCAACACAACAGTTGGTCATGCGACTGAAATCAATGAAAATGTATGGCTAGAATATTTCATAATTTTGTTATCATTTTTTAAAAAAAGACAAATTACATCTAGTCGAATGAAATAGGATCAATGTTATACTATAATTCAAAGTTTCAACTCCTTTTATTGGCAAACTGGTTCTGCCTGTTCATCTTCTGCACATGAATAAATTAACATATATGTTCTCTTTAATGTCAGTAACAAGTTGAACGGCCATCCCTGTTCACATTTTAACTTTCATTCATGTTTTCTCAAATCAATTCTACAAGTATAATGACGTTGTCACATATTTGTCCTATTAATATATAGATTTCTCCTGGAAAAGCATATAGCCCTGTAAAAAAAAAATCGGAAAGGGCGGACAAACGGAGAGAAAAGGAAAAGGGGTGTGACGAAGTTTAGAAAAATGTTTTACGGAATAAACAAATTATTATAAACAAGGATCAAGTTTCACATTGCCTAAAATGTCAGGAGTGTGTAGCATTATATATTTAAAGAGACTATTGTCCAAGTCTCCAATGATCAAAAGCATGTAATAATCACTTGTGAACTTAAGGATGTCCTGAATGTTTGTTGTCTAGATCTTAACCCGTCTTGTACCATCAACACGATAAAAACTACTTTCGAAAAATAAACTCAAGACAATTTCAATAGCCCTGTCTATCACCTTTAGAAATGAGCGAACATTACAATGGCGTATTACGTAATCCGAACAAGATTTCTATGGGCAGTACAATAGGCCTTTGAAACTGCCCTTGAGTTTATTTTTCGAAAGTAGTTTTTATCGTGTTCGTGTTCATCAAATTTGCTGAAAGCTATTATCATGGATAAGAATAATAAAAATAATACAAACTTCTTTTTTTAAATATATATATAGCGCCTTTCCAATTTAGTAACTGATCAAAGCGTTTTACAGTGTATTACCCGGCCGGTCACTGGATTCATGGCCCATTCTGCACTTATAGCTCGAGTGCATATTCTCCACTCCACCTAGAGCATTCGAGCCTGGCAACCATTTTACAGACGCGAATATGCTATTCCAACCACAATGACATTCGCATCCCAGCGGGTACCCCATTTGACACCAGGGTGGAAAGAAGCAATGTAGATAGAAATAATGTATTGCCTATATAAGGATGTAAGTGCCCCATTCAGAGTCTAAAGAAACTCTAGAACGAGTTTAATCGAAGCAATGAATCGCATATTACTGCGGTAGAGCAATCGCTGCCAAAGCGAAGAAACAGAAATCCAGTCGGACTGCCAGAATGGCATCCTAGTCATTCCACAGAGCGAAGGGACTCGCGTCTTCTGTACAAAACGTCGTTTGTCGTTGACAGCCATGATGATACCTCGAAGGATCAATCGTCACTGCGTTCACAACCTGATGTCTTCGTTTCGAGGTCCTATCCATTAAACTTTCCAGTTAAGTGTGGAATCATCCGGCTGCAACAATAAAAATGCGACAGGAGTGAGAGAAATGGGGAATGTCATTAGGAGGTAATTCTGTCTTAAGATCGAATGTAAGATGATCCGATCAGTTATCGAGTAACATATTCTTAAAGTTTTCAATACTGCTAGTAAAAGCAGTTGTCAGGCTATTGTTAACTATCATTCGAAATCGCTGAGAAATCTTTAGCATTCACACTAAATATTTGTAAAAATATTTCGATTCTCATGAGTTCCGTTCTTTGTGCCATTCATTTTCTCAAGTCAATGTTTCATTCTCATCAATGATAGTGTGATAAATGAAGTGCATTTGGATCCATAAGTTTGTGAATAATTAATTTGTTAACTAAACAGCTGCCCGAAGGATCTTGCGCCAGAGTGCATTACTAAACAATGAAAGAAAAACAAAATTACAGTCAGAGAACAAAAAATATCAGCCTCACCAAAAGGGACTATAAAACGAACTGCTGAACACTTACGTGCTCGACGATAACCCTCATACATTTACACCTCTTGTTTCGAAATCCGCTAAAAGATTCCGTCCGGGTACCGATGTCATCCAGAAAGGTGTACAGGGTGTCCTTAAAATGTTGGTCGCATTTTATTCTGTACAAGATCATAAGGTAACAACAAATGTACACACACATTTCAACGGGTTGAAAAATGCAAAAAAGGACTTTGAAATTGCAAGCATTTCAATATAAAGAGGTCAGTTAAAAAGTTGTGATTTCAAAGTGGTCAAACGATTCTGCTAAGCCCTACATTGTTTTATGTGAAAAAAAAAATGTTGGCCTTATTTTTAGTGATCAATTGATTTTTTGTCTAGAAAATGTCATGCAGACGTCATTATCATTTGTATAAGACATGCCAATATAAGAAATTCGACGTTCAGGCGAAAGCGACCGTGTGTTAACATGGTTAAGGCGATATATATATATATATATATATATATATATATATTAAGTTTGACCCGTAGTAAATTGTTAACCTTAATTATTCCAACTTCTTACAGCCTTTCATGATCGCACAATCAATACTACTCCTTCTTCATTCTCAAATTCTAAATTTCAACCTCATTACAAAAACTTATTTTATATAAACTTTGCTAAAAAGTGCTTAATACCCCATGAGTTTGAAGTTACATCTCCATTTTGTCACCACAACTCAGTAAATATAAGATCAAGTTTGACTTTAAGTAAATTGTTTAACCTTAATTCTTTCAAAGGTCCAACAGCCCTACAGGATCGTACAATCTCGATCACTCCCTCTCCATCTTCCATCTTAACCTCCACCAAGCAGAGCGTCTCGAGTTGAATCACACTATGTCTGATCATACGCCCAAACTCCTCGCATGTAGCTTTCGACACGGTCGATCCGTTGATGTTGAGCAATCCGTTGATTTCTATTCTACGCAGGGTGTGGCCCATCTCGCTAAGGCTACAGGTGATCCGTTTCAAGGCCTGGTCCAGGTTGTCGTCGTTCCCGATCCAGACCTCCAATACCTTCACAGATTTAAGACTCTGGGGAAACGTAGATGGAAAAATAAGTTACTTAAAAACTTTTGGGGTAGGGGTGATCCTTGCCACATTTTATACAGGTAATAAATTAGAATAATCGAAAATAACAGCCATAACCCTTATCCTAAACCTAACCTGAAAACTAAAGCTCAACTGCAATCCCAAACCCTGTACCCTATATCTTTGAGGAAATTAACCCTGAGCAAATGACGCCGGAGCTCAATTCAATGTCAGGCCACCCAATGTTTACCATGTTAACACAGAAGCAGTGATCCTAGCTGCATAAAGTTTGATCGATGTCGTTTGAATGTAATTCGAGTAAACTAATCGCCACTTTTACAGCTAAAACCCAGACATGGGGGAAATTGATTCTCTATACTTAATCAAGCCACTCTGCTCAAACAAAAAATAGGTTTAACACAATGCAAGCCCGTCTAGGAATATCATGGAAGGAAATCAAGTAACTCCAGCGGCACTTCTTTGTTAAATAAAGTTAACTAAACTTTATTATTTTCTTGGGTGGGGACTGACCAATTCGGGGCAAATTATACCCTGAAGTAATGTTTACGCTGAGTTCATAAAGGTTTCATAAACAGAAACATTCATAAAAAATAAATAGCTTAACCAGAATCCTTCAAGGCCCGAAGGTAAGGTTTAACCTCCGTAAGCGTACTAAAATAAGCGTAAATAAGCGCACATTGCCCATGCTCGCGCTCAAAGGAAATATATGATTGGATCGGATTCCGTGCGCACGTATACGCTTAAAAAACCCAGGAGGGGGTTTAAACCATGGTTTAAACGAAACCTCTTTTGTGAATTCGGGCCATAATGTCTATGTACCCTTGTAAGATGGTGGAATGTTTCCTCTCGGAGAGACCAAGCCTCCAGTCTACGAACGGATAGAAGATATGGAAGAGGATGATCACTAGCGGTCTTCAGGGATGTATTGTTGAGGTACAGGTTGTGAAGGTTGTCAAAGGATGCCAGGCAAGTCCACAGCCTGGTTGTCATGGCAACTGAAAGATGCGTGCTACTCAAGAAAACGGATGTAATCTGCGAAATCAGAAGAATAAACCTTCTGTAACAAATGAGTCACTTTCGCAGAATGCTAACCATTTCAAAGACCCTAATCTCATATGCAGGGGCTAGGACATTTTGAATGGGGGGGGGGGGGGGGGGGGGGGGAGGGGGGAAGGGGTGACACCCAAATTTGCCGACAAAAATGCTGCACCCTAATCTCCCCAATAATAATAAAAGAAAATCACAGATGTAGAGATCTTGATCATACAGACGCCTTTTGCCAGAATATCAACTTTTCAATTTCTAAATTTTTGCGAGCGAATTTTTGCAACTTTTAGTTAAAATATACAGAAGTTACATACAGAAGTTACATAATTATCTGGGAACCTCGCTGCCCAAATATGTGGATATTCTGGCTCCTCGCTGCCCGAATATGAAGTGGGGGATGCCCAAATATCGGAACTTTGACCAACTATTTTAACTAAAAGGGAGGGGGCCTCAGATTTGAGTCGGTTTAGTGGTCAACTCATAATTGTCGTCACTTCCAAACTGACCCTGACTTACCCTTGTACGAAACTGAGTCAATCAGACGTTAAAGGTCGTTTCCTAGACTTGTACAGTGAAACCTATATGATGAAGACCGCTCAAGGGAGATGAGAAAAGTGGTTTTGATAGGCAGGGTACGTCGTCTTTATACACAGGTTCCTTTCATACATGTTCCTATGAGCAACAGCGGCCAAGGGAAACCAAAGTTGTGGTCTTTTTAGACAGGTGGTCTTTCTATACAGGTGGTCACAAAATCAGGTTTCACTGTACCTGATACATATCTGTTACCCCCCCCCCCAAAAAAAAAACAAAACAAAACAAAACAAAAAAACAAAAAAACAAAAAAAAAATTAAAAAAATACACACACACGGCACAGACACAAACACCCACATCAATGCATCCCCCACACGCACAATCATATAAACACATCTCTAAATGGTATTACTGTCTTGGTTTTCTGAGGTTTTCACTTTTGTTGTCAGTAGAGTTACAGCATGCCACATTATTTTTAAGTAAAATAAATTATATGAATTTTCGACAATATTTCATTTTATCGAATAAAATAGCTGAAATTCAAATTTTCGAAACAGTTTAATTTGGCAATCATTTTAGATCTGTATTGCTGTAATATGAGTACCTCTGCCTTGGCAGCGTGCGGTAGTCTTTCAAAACCGGTCATTAACATATCAGTAAGCGGGTAGAGATCCATCTTGCCATCCCAGAAACACTTCTTCAAAGCATTGGTCACGCGGTCATCCACATAGCTTTCATCTGCTTCTATGAGACAGCGCAACACCAGCCGACATTTGTAGTACAGGACAAAGTCCTTCACCTGACTGGCAATATGTCTGAAGACAGCTAAGCAAGCTGGTCCACTTGCACCGGCAATGAGACAAAGGACATTCTCGAATTCCAGCGTTTTAGCTACCGTATTTACATCTCTGGCCAACAAGGAATCCAGTTTTGATGGGTTGTTGATTTTCAGGAAGCGTTTTTCTGTGATGAGACCCAGTCGTCGCATGTATACACTCGCGCAATATTCCTGTTCCAGTTTGTGGAAGAATTCGACCTTGGTCTTTGATGTTTGGTTGCCGACCAGGTGTTTGACAGGAATCCTAGAAGCAGAAAGGATTCCGAGTTTGATACCGATCGAGTATGCATCCCGATAGTTTTTGAAATCTTCTTCTTGAAACACTAGCTTTCTGCAATCGCTTTGAAGCCCGTCATAAGCAAATTTCCCCAGATCTTGAAGAACACCGTCAAGTGTCACTTTGTTTGATAACAGTGATGGGGCCTCTTTTGCTAATGCGTGTTGGAGCAAGAATTGATTTATATTATCAAAGAGACTCGTTACTGAATTGGAGTTAGATAGAGCTTCCACTTCGTAGAGATGACATATCATGGTACAGAATAGTGGTACTTGAATTAAGCTATCCAGGAAAGAGTTCTGGCTGAGATACGAGATGAGTTCATCGCCACTGTTACAACTGGATCTTGCTTTAAAATAGCGTTTGATGAACTGGGCCGATGACTCTGAGGTGAACCCTTCAATGACCATCTTGGTGTACGTTCTGGAGAGTTCTCCTTGCATGAAATCACCCTCCAGAAAAGGTCGAGTCGTTACGAGAACTCTACAGTTCTTCAGCCTCTTGTTTCGGAGCACCTTAGTGAGACTGTTGATGAACTTTGTCGACTTGATGCTTCCTTTGTATTCGTCGTATCCATCGAATATGAGAGCGCACGACTCTTGATGGATCTCAATAAAGTTCTCGACTGACTCCGGTGTAACTCCAGGAACGTCACCTAGGAGCTGTGAAATGATTGCTTCACCCAGGTCCATCGTTTCCTCAACTTCCCTCAACTTCAAGACGAAGAGAGCCTTCAAACCCTTCATAGGAGACCCATCCGTTTGGTGCACCCAGTCATATGCTAACTTGGCAACCGTGCAAGTTTTGCCATGACCGCCAGGTGCCGTGAGTAGCATGCGTTTCGGGAAGTGACCATCGATCTGTGTTCCGAAAATGCCGTTTACAGAACCTTCTAAAGGCGTCTTCTGAACCTGTCCCGTGCTTCGGTCAAATTTGAATAGACTAATATCCGTAAATAAGTGCCTGAGATCAGCAAAGTCATTCGGGTCCCACGGCCTACGTTGTATTTGGCACAGGACAGTCTTGTAATGATCTTTCAATGTTTGCAGGTGGTAGTCGAAGGGGAAAATTGGTAGACCTTGCCGGGGGGTCAGATCTGGTGAAAAAAATTATAAAAGGACAAAGAATACATTACTATCCCATATTCTTATGAATGGGGAAGTATAGATTGCAAGTATGAACAAGGCTCATACAATTATCTATTAGCAGTATCTGATAAATTTGGTAGCCCCTCTGATTACTTCGCTTAGGGTACGTATGCAACAGATGATTTTCAAATTCTAATAAAAGAGAACCCCCCAAAAGGTCAGATTTATTAAGGGGAAAAAGGAAAAATGATGATAAACAATATTCACTTTGTGAATGCACTTTAAACGTTCAACACCAACATAATTTAGGCCTGTATTTATTGCTCACCAACATAATTTATATTTATGGTTTAGACGAAACTTTTAGTCCATTTTCCTTACTGATTTGTATACTCAATTAAAAAAAAAACCAACCTCCTATGTGCTTTCTCTCCCCGAGGTACATTTTAGCCAAGCCTACCAGCCCGGCATTGTAGAGCGAATTTCTCAAAATTTTAGGTTGGTCTGAAGGAGACACTTTCTGACGCCAAACGAAGAGCATCTGGCGCGTTCCTGCACAAGTAACCTGATTACCCATGCGGTTGGTAGTCATGAAGCGATTGATTTCGGCTTGTCTGAAGCCAAGTGCACGCCCAAGGGTTTGTGCTTGTTCCTCTGTCTCGATGTCGTTTGCCAGCATGGCTAAGAAGTCATCACCGAGTGGAAGGGGCATTTTTGTCGTACCCGATGCTGATTATTGAACCAATAAGAATAAATTGGTCAGTAAGACTGTCTTTTGAAAAAAAATCTTATTTCAAGTAAAGATCTACGTCATTATTATTGTGCAGTGCTATAGGTTACAAAAAATCTTAAACTCTAATAAGTCACATGCACAAAACATGAGGTGAAGGAATTTTGACGCAAAGGTGAGCAAAGAAAATTCTGAAGTAGATGAACAGATAAAGATGATAAAGAACATTCTTGAATAAACGAAACACGTTCAGACAGGCATTCAAAGGGAAGACAATGAACAAAAAAAAAAAAAAAAAAAAAAGAGGGCATTTCCTATCTTTGAGAAGAGAGCTGAGAAAGAGAGACAAATACAGCAGAGAGACAGATAACATACAGAGACAGACAGACAGATAGACGTACTTACAGAGAAACTGGAATAAAAATAGGCCTAACATGTCCAATTTACCTGTTCCTGAGTTTTCTGCTAGATCGCTTGCTGAACGTCCACCCATGCTGTCTTCAGGAGCTAATGTTGTTGCCGAAGAATTTTGTCTTGTTTCGTCCCGATTCTCCATCTCCCCTGCTACATTAATCATGTTAACCATACATTGTCATAATTACATTTAATCATTTCAGTTCAAGGAAATGTATATTGTACTTGAGAAAGAACGCTCAAATTCCAAATCTCACAGTAGCCATAGGAATTAAAAGTATATAAATAGCGCGATGTGATCAAAATTAAAATTATTCGAAAGCAAAAATCTTAGGCCTGTCCATAGGCAGATCCATGCAGGGGCCGAGACGGCTCCAGCCTCTCTAAAAAAAGAAGCTATTTCAGGGATACCCTTTCGGAGCCTTGGGAAGGCCGGTGGGATCCCCAAAGTTCCCCAGAGCTGTCCTCTCTTTTAAATTTTTTGCAAAGGTTAAAATGTCTCGGCCGTGAATCTAACCCGGGTCACTGGCTTAGAACGCCAATGCCTTAACCACTAGACCACGGGGATGGGCCAGTGGTTTCGGCGACACCAGATTCAACTGACCGACAGACTGACAAATCTTCAACCTCATTAATCGATTCCTTTGTCGGGGGCAGGCGGAGACCTTTTTTCAACCTTTGTAAAAATTTCAAAAGGGAGGACAGCTCTAGGGAACTTTGATTTAAGCTACGCAACCATTATTCTCTCATTTTCATTTCTCACAATTATATATATATATATATATATATATATATATATATATATATATAATATATATATATATATATATAATATATATATATATATATATATATATATATATATATAAATACACCGAGTGACTTGCTTCATTCCGTTCCACCATATCTGTTCACACACACACACACACACATATATATATATATATATATATATATATTAATATAGTTGTCGTGAGGAATATAATCATATTAAGAGACAGACAGACAGACAGAAAGCCACAGCTTTCTCTCATTCTATCCTTTCCTCACTCTTTCCTTGTAAACTGGTATTCAGTAAATAATAATAATGATGATGATGATAATGATAATAACTACAATACTAAATCAGGAATTAAAAAAAAAGAACATTGTACTTACTCGTTCATTCATTCATTCAAAACTCTATCATAGAGGCCTTACAGGCCTATATTAAATACCATATACAGCTAATATGCAGACACCCCTTGAGAAAACGGTATTTGTATATGACCACATTGATATTTTCGGCCATGTAGATAGTGTATACAGCGTTTGAATTAGACTTTGGCCTTTTTCAAAATAGGTATTTGTTTGGGTCTTTACTAAGAGACCCCCGCGCTCCGTGTATAGCTAGAGTGAAAAGCATTAACTTGGTGAAGTACAAACATTCGAGTCACAGTGAATAAAATTATTATGAATGAGTGACGTCAGTGACGATTGTTACATTCCGCCACAATTATGAGGGAACAAATACAGTTGTTTTCAAATTTCAAAACGTAACGCAAATATATTTTTTTATGAATGATTGGATGATAATAATGACCTATCGTTACACAGAAAATAGGCGAATAGGTCTAATAATCAGAGGGAGCCTGTAGTTTCGATACACATTCAGTAGAGACCAAACGAGCACAGTTTGAATGCACAGTCACGATACAAGGTCAAGACTATATTTGAGTATTTTGCAAGTCCAAGGAATTTGTTCATCTTTTTCCCCATATGTTACCAATTGATAAAGAATTCAATATTAACTGAAAGTGTAAGTTTCCTTGATTTATGCTCTAATGATAATCCAAGCTGCAGTAAAGTTATCAATCAAAATTTAAGCAATCATCAGGTATTATACTAGAATCATTCATAATAGCTGGGACAACATAGATTGGACTTGCCCTGTAACTGACACCTTCCAAAGTTAGTAGCTTTGCCCTAGATTTGGCTCAGTTTTTAACCATAAGGTTTGAAAATAGAGTCTATGCTTTCAGACTAGACATAGGTGGGCCTATAGCTGCATGGCAACTCTCGTTCACAATATATTTCAGTTCACGAAAATATAGTGGGTCCAGTGACAGTATATACAATCATTTTTTAATAATACTCCTTTAAAAAGTCAATAATGATAATGACAACAATAATAAAATCTTATTCGTCTTTAGTCATTACTTGTGCTATCTCGAGACTCTCTTCATTAGAAATGAAAAATATTTTGCACATTGATTTCTATTCGACTTTCTAATCGACATTTGTACATAGTGTGTTTTTTACACCAACACTATCAAAAAGAAAAAAAAAAGAATGAAAAAGGGGGAAAGTAGGAGGAAAGATCCATTTTTATGCTAAGATATTTTATTTGAGCATCCCTAGTTTTAATCCTCAGAAATTCTTCAGTCACAATTCAACATTCAAATCCATAGTATATGCCGATATTTTCGTTATATTATCATTTTTCTTCTTCGTATTATTATTATTATTATTATCATTTATTGTTATTATTATTATTACTATAATTATTATTATTGTAATTATTATCATTATCATCATGATAAGTAATTTGGCAAAGAAGACAATCGTACGAAAGCAGACAATACAACAGTTGCAATACCAGGAAAAGAAAAGGTTCAATATTCAGAGTGTACCAGAAAAAAGGAAACCGGATTTCATGGCATAAATTTTCTGTCATAATGAATAATTTCCTTGATGAGATATTACATGCATGAAAAGCTCTGCATGCTTCTCTTCTTTCATGTGATGCACAATTTACAATTCATAATTCACACATGATTGAATTAAAACAATGGAAAGTGTGGTGCATGCTAAAATTTCATTTGCACGCACAAATTGCAAAATTGAGTGAGTCTTTAGGATAGTAAACGTAATCATACTGAAAAAAGGAAAACATGACATAAAATATTATAATTTTCTCTTTTATATGACAGCTCAAGCGTAGAAAATCAACAATGTATGCTAGAGAACAAGTAAAACGAAAACATGCTTGATTTCTGCCCAAATGAGTGGATAGTTGAGTAAGAAGCCAATCAGCTTTTCTGACCTAGCAGGTGACAATGAACTTATTGCTTGGTTTAATTTTCACAAACATGGGGAATGAAAAGGAACATTACAGATGGTTGGGGACTTGGGTATAATAAGGCTGAAAATTACGGATACTTGGGGATTCTCATGGATGACACGCTTTTGTCAAATATATCGCTATTTTTGATAAAAGTGAACTATATTTACTAATGCTCCCCACACTTTGAGAAGCGCTTTACCAATGCCTTCATAATCAAAAACGATGTCTAATTCATACATCTACAATGTGCTTAACCATGATTTAGCACAAAGAAGAGGGTCGCTATTAGTTTTAATCTTCTCACATTGTCTCGTATTCTTAGGTCTTGAATTCACCTCTACTGTTGTTTTTTTCCTTATCAAGTTTCAAGCTATTTCATGATTTTTTTTTTCGTTTTATGTTTCACTTTATATGTTCTCAATTTACATTCATTTATGGTTTCTTATACATAGTACACACCTAAGATTATTAGTAGCCCAACGCTTTCTTGCCTTCTATAATTTCAGGAATAATAATGATAATAATCATAATTATTATCAATATCAGGAACTGTTGTTTTAATATAAACTGGAGTAATGAAAAAGCTTTTTTTATTGATTTTATTGTATTTAAAATCAATTTGAAGTGAAATATTTAAAACGCTTCATGTTCATGTTTCTTTCAGTTTTTGTTTATTGACAATTTATTGACATGCACTGTACTTTTTATGTAATCTTTTCAATATTATTATGTAAATTTGTAAACTTTGTATGTATTAGTCTCCTGACTGTTTTTACAAGGTATTGTTTTGTTTTGTTTTTATCTTTATCAATAAACCGAAATGAATTCAGTTCATTAACTAAAAAAAGTCCCTTCAGTGGGAGAAGAAGAACACCCCCCCCCCCCTCCTCCACAGAGAGATCCAGATCCAGATCCAGATCCTCCCGTTTCTTCACTCCTTTGTGGAGACCCTAATCCTTAGCCTTTATCTTAAGTTCCAACAATCCTCCATTTGGGGGAGGGGAAAGTTGAGCAGGGAGGGGGAGGGGGGGGGGGGTGTCGTAGGGGGTTGTTGTCCGGATACGGGCTTGGAAATTGCCCTGAGAAATTTGTTTTGTTTTTATCTTGGGGTGGGATATCAAGCCCTCGTAGCAATATTTTCATAATACGTGATGTTAGTAACGTACAATAATGTATCGGCATCTACAGTTCTAACAGTGTGCCCCTGTTTATGGCCATGGACGTGGGAATGGAGTATGCCCCCCCCCCCCCACGGTTGGAACTTTCAAATTACCCTGAGTTAAAGTCACCTTTCTGAGCATTTGAGTGTGGTTTCATGGGAATTACTAACTTGCTTCATTTCATTATTTTCTTTGAAATCTTGATTTCGGTCTTCCTAATCATAATATTTAAAAAATCATTATAAAAATTATGACCATGTTGATCGACTGTGATCCTATGAAAAATTATCATCATGGTCATCCTCCTCCTCCTCCTGATCATATTATTTGATCATGTCATTTATTGAAGGTGAATTGTTGGGGGATGATGATACAGGCCATCCCCCCTCCTGAACTATTTTGGGAATACATGTATATCACACATCCTCCCCTCCTGGGATCGACACCAATGCTTCCATATCATGCATATAGCATTTGAAATATAAATTCTAGTACTAGAACCTTCGTATATGAACTCCCCTCTTAAAAAAAGTGCAGGGTATACATGTATGTATCGTATCTGGACAACTACCCCCGGGCAACTACCCACCGGACAACTACCCCCCAGACAACTACCCCCTTAAGTCAACTACCCCCTAGGACAACTACCCCTTAGGACAGCTACCCCCTCCAGGATGTCTCTTCCTTATGTTCATTCATATTTTCATCCTTTTATCTTTTCTTCTGTCCTAAACTTGATATTGCTTTATCTTTCTGCATGTTTTCCCTTAATTTTCTTATGTTGTTCTTTGTTTTAGTATCATTTTATCTTTTTCTTTCCTTTATTTTTCTCCCTTCATCTTTACTTCTATCCCTCCCTACGTCTATCTTTATTCCCTTCTTTCTCTTTTCTTTCCCTCTTTGCTTATGTTATTCATTGCTTTGGGCTTTCTTTCATCTTCTCTTTCTGTATTTTCTTATGTTATTCTTTGTTTTGAACTTTCTTCATCTTCTCTTGATCTCTCTTTCTTCACGTTCTTTATTGTATTGATCTCTCTTTGTTCTTCTCTTTCTGTATTTTTATCTTTCTTAGATCTTTTCTTTTTGTCTTTCCATATATTGTTCTTTTTTTCCTTTCTTTATCTTTCCTAACCGTTGCGCGATCTTTGATGGAGACGGACGTACTGCTGTAACTCTCTTGCTATTTTGGCCACCGCCCTACCTTTCTTCCCGGTTTTTTTTTACCCGGTTTTCTGACTTTTTCCCCCATATTCTCTCCTAATTTCATCTGACATCATCAAGTGATTTTAACTATCGTAAACACGGATTTTGACGTTTTTTACCACGACACCACGTTGATTTGTGCGTTGTCTTAAGATTGTGGAGTAAGCATGGCAAACCGCACGACTAGGCAAGCCACAAAGGACCGGACCACTACCGCCCATCACGCCCAGTCCGCTCGCTCTGATGCCAGCCAACGTCACGTAGACACCAGCGAAGCAGAACCTACCGAACCTACTTTACTAGATATTCATCAGAGTATTACCAGCTCTTCAGCTACCCTAAATGCTAAGCTCGATTCACTCACGCGAGAGTTTGCAGTCATCACAAACAAACTCACTGATCTAGAGAATTCTGTTTCAATGAATTCTGACAAGTTAGCCGAAATAGAGCAGAGAAAGCTTCCCGACATAGAAAGCAAGATGGCCGACGAAATCTCTAAACTCCAAGACAAGCTGACGCTTATGGAAATTTATGGTCGTCGCACAAATCTTCTTTTCTACGGAGTGATGGAATCTCAAAATGAAGTCATCATGCGCACGCTTCGCGACACGTTTGCCTACCTTGGCATCGACGCTGACGACGCCGCTAATATCGCCATAGTGAACGCCCATCGCCTTCCCCGACTCGACAACCTAGCACCAAATCAGGCCAGCGGACCTCCGGCCCCACGTGCCATCATCGCGAAATTTGTGTACATGCATGATAGGAACAGAGTTCTCGCCGCATTCGACGAGCGTCAACGCCAGCGCCAACCGCAAACTTCCGACATCGCCGCCGGACCTGCCGGCGCCCCGGACCAGCAAACCCGAAGGATCACAGTCCGCACCGATCTTCCACCGGCTCTCAAAGCCAGAAGAAGCACTCTCGCCAGAATTGCCTACACTCTACGAAAAGAAAAAAATGTGTCAACGAAAATATCTGTAAATGGAACCAAAGTGTTACTTCACTGGAAAGAAAAGGGTACCACAAGTTGGAATCTCCACCGAGATTAGATTTTGCTCTTCATGACCTGATATGGCTAGACTTATTTCTCTGGTAAGCGTCTACTATTAGTACTACTAGTTTTTAATTTACCCAAACCGATCTCTGGCCGTTAAGTTCCTTCTTATATTCCATTAGGCCTACTTTCTCTCAGTATTGCTAAACTTTACTAAATTTTCATGTTATTACGATGTTAAATGATATCAAACTTAGATAACTCAAAGCCCAAGTTGCGGCTTACAATTTCATTTTGAATTCTTGATCACGTACAAACTGCCACACGCATTGTTATCTTAATTGAGCTGATCATTCTTTTTAACTTGCTGTAGCCTAGCAGTTGCATAGCTGTAGCATGTTTGAGTTATTCTGCCTTCAAAGTAGTACTACTATAACCTTATGTATTTTGTATTAAAAAAAAAAAAATCACGTCTAACCTTTGAACTTAAATAGGTTTCTATTATAATTTGACTCTCACAATCAGATCAATTTTACAGGTCTAAAGAATACACTGGTATTATAGCATATGGGTAAATTTAGTCATTTGAGTTGTTCAATCATGTAAGCTATATGGTTGCATTTTTAATGTGAATCAACAAACAAGCAATTCAATGGTATTTATAAAGGCTAAGCTTTAAAAGAATTCTTGTTGGTTTTACTATTCTGTTTTTACCTATTAAGGGTGTCATCTGTACAACGCATTTGCATTATGCATGTAAAATCCATATCTGCGAACGGGGGGGGGGGGGGGGGGGGGCGTGGCCAAAGGCAAATTAAGAGCTTGCAAAAACTTTTTGCTCTTCATGTTCGCAAAGCATGCGACAATTCTATGTTCGATTTTAAGTCTTTTTCTTTGTATGCCGTGGTCAAAAGCATTGATCAACGTGTTCTTTTATTCCTTTTGTGTTTTCATAGTTATACTATTCACAGATCTGAACTGTTGTACACAGTTTGTTTTTCAATGTGCCAAGTGTGCACTCTTTATTGTTACAGTAACCATCACCATGTACAAAGCAAGCCAAATCCTTGAATTCTTTAGGTTGATAAGTAATAATTGCTCAGCTGGTATTTTTGTTATACGAACTAGTTACATGTACATGTACCTTTATGCGTATAGTCTCATGTATGACATTTTTTCCGGAGAAGTCAGAATCACTTCTGCGCGTATTCTTCGGTCAGGTATTTGCCTGTTACTTGCTTGTCGATTTCTTATTCAGCGTTCTTTTTATTTAATGCCTAGTAACTCTCTTCGCCGGAATGTCTTTGTTCTCTATGATGAATGATGTAATTAACATGAATAATATTCATGATACCACAATAAATGTTAACTTTACGAATGGAGAAGGAGGTGACAACTCAGACATAACAACATTCCTAAATTCAACAACTCCTGAACTTCAGCTTGAATTTGATTCTAATGAGGCTCTTCCTCAGCATTTGTTGACTAATTATCGTTTGGAAAATGAGATTACGTCATTATCCCATTCAAATCCCAACCAATTCTTTGCTTCACATTTTAATATCAGGAGTCTTAGCAAAAATTTTGATCAGTTCCAGTTATTCATTAACGGTTTAAAATTTAGTCACGGAGTCATTGGTGTTTGTGAAACCTGGCTCAATGAAACGTCACCTTCTTCTCTATTTGATATTCAAGGTTACAGACTTATAACCAGTAACAGGTCAAATAAAAAGGGAGGTGGAGTTGGTTTTTATGTCACCAAAAACTTGAATTGTGAGGTGTTAGTTGAATTTAACCATATGTCAGAAGCCATTGAAAATATTTTCATTGAAATCAAAGTTCCAAACAAAGGTAGTTTAATTATTGGAGAAGTATATAGGCCACCGAACTCGAACCCTGTTGAGTTTATTGAATCACTCCATACCCTTTTATCAGAGAAGTACTTTGAAAATAAGATGTGCATTATTATGGGCGACTTTAATCTCAATATTTTAAACTGTCGAGATAACCACAACTGCAGTGATTTCCTCAATCTGATGTTGTCTAAATCTTATATTCCTCTCATCAGGAAACCCACCCGTATATCTGATGTTACATCTACACTTATTGACAATATTTTTGTAAATAATCTATCTTCCTTAGTCTCTTCTGGTATAATGGTATCTGATGTTTCTGACCATTATCCCATTTATGCTGTCATATCTCTATTAACGACAAATAATTCTGATCGTTCGCATACTTCTAGTATTCGTGTTATGTCAGAAACAAACCTCAATAAACTTAGGGAGAGATTAAGATCTGTTGATTGGTCACCTGTTTACAGTCAAAGTGATGTAAATATTTCCTATGAAAACTTTATTCAACTATTAACATCTAACTTCAATTCAACCATACCTCTTCAGCAATCAAATTTTTCCAACCACAAAAAGATTCCTAAAAATCCTTGGATCACGAAATCTCTCCTTAGGTCTATTAATAGAAAAAATAAACTCTTCTATAAACATAGAAAAAATCCGAATGCTCGAAACAGGGCTCAATATGTTCGTTACCGTAATGTTCTCACATCGTCTTTACGTTTAGCTAAACAATTGTATTTCTCACGCCAGTTTGAAAAATACAAATTCGATATAAAGAGTACGTGGAAGGTGATTAATGAAGCTTTGAAATCCAAAAACGATACCGATCCTCCTAAGTATATTCTTAAAAATAATCGCAAATATGATGATCCCTCAGACATGGCTGAGGTATTCAATGACTTTTTTGTACATATAGGACCAAATCTTGCCAAAAATATCCCAAAGTCAAATTTAGAGTTTCACAATTTTCTAAAAGCTCCTAACACCCACTCTCTTTTCTTTACACCAGTAGTAGAGGGTGAAATCAAAGATATCATAACCAATCTTAATACGAAGAAGGGTTCAGGATATGATGGAATTACAAATTTCCTTCTTAAAAATATTATTGATGAAATAATTTCCCCTCTCACATTTATTTTGAATTTGTCTTTAACCACGGGTACAGTCCCACAAAATATGAAGATAGCTAGAGTCGTCCCTATTTTCAAAACAGGACAAAAAGAATCCCTGAATAATTACCGTCCGATTTCACTTTTAACATCCCTTTCCAAAATCCTCGAAAGGTTGGTATACACCCGAACACTTAATTTTCTTGTCAATAGCAAAATAATATGTGACTCTCAGTTTGGTTTTCGAAAGAATCATAGTACAACTCATGCTTTATTGGCTTTCATAGACAAAATAGCTCACGCAATTGATAACGTTTCGCACACTATTGGGGTTTTTCTAGATTTTTCAAAGGCCTTTGACACGATTAACCACGATATTTTAATTTACAAGTTACGTCACTATGGTCTACGTGGAGTGCCTCTAGATTGGTTCATAGACTATCTAACTAATAGAAAACAGTTTGTCACTGTCAACGGTCATGATTCTCACTTGAAATTGATTACATGTGGCGTCCCGCAAGGTTCCCTACTGGGCCCGCTATTGTTTATTTTATATATTAATGATCTCAAAAATTCTTCGCAGCTACTTTCATTTATTTGTTTTGCGGATGATACTAATTTATTTTTTACGCATCGAGACCCTCAAACACTAGTTGACACTGTAAACAAAGAACTTGTGTCTGTTCAGTCCTGGATTTATGCAAATAAGTTATCACTAAATATAGATAAAACTCTCTATATGCTATTTAGTAATACACTAAAAATACTTCCTAATCATGTCAATTTTAACAATACTGAACTAAAACAAGTTGACTGCACTAAATTTCTAGGACTTTATATTGATAGTGATTTATCATGGAAATCCCACATTACTTATCTGAGTAAGGTCCTCTCAAGAAATACCGGTATACTTAACAGACTTAAACACTTCTTTCCCAGTAAAATTTTATTATCAGTTTATTCTACTTTAATGACTCCATACCTGAACTATGGAATTCTCGCCTGGGGTAACGCTTGTGGAAATTTGGTAAATATACTTTCTCGCATTCAAAAACGTGCTATTAGAAATGTTAATCATGTAGGATTCCTGTCTCACACTAACGACCTGTTCCATGCAAACAATATCTTAAAAGTATCAGACCTATTCTATTACAATGTTGGTATTTTCATGTATAATTTATCTGTTAATAACCTACCTGAAATATTTTTACAAATGTTTCGGAAAAATAGATCCCTACATACTTATCCTACACGTCAGAGCGACGCATATCACCTTCCACGTACCCGAACTGTTTTTGCCCAAAAAACGATTATGTTTGCAGGACCCAGTTATTGGAATGCCCTCCCGTTAGAGTTAATTGAAAGTCCTTCTTTATATACTTTCAAACGTAAACTGAAGGAACTGCTGTTTAACACATATCTTGATGTCAATGTATAACTTTTACTTGCAAGCGTATTGGGCTTGGCTGTCGTGCTCTCGGAAATACGTCTAAAAAATATATGTATATATAAATCGTCCTTACATTTTTATATCCGAGAGTGCGACGGCTGACGCCATCCGCTTGTTCATTTCGTTATTTATATTTATGTAAGTATACATGTATGTATGTACAGATGTAGTCATTTTTTATTATCCGTAATGTTCGTATACCAGCTGAGCACCCATCATTTTACAGTACATTTGTCTGCTTGTAAGAAAAGGAAAGAAAATACCACATCACTGCATATTCTTTTTTTTTTTCTTTCCTTTTTTTAATTTTCTGATTTATTTTGATTGGTCATTATACATATCCGTCCTCCATTCATTACCACAAATTATTTTACCGGGGCCTACAGCTTTACAAGCTTGCTTTCATGTAGGTCCCATCATATTTCTCTCAGTAAAATCACTACATTATATCGACCAATTACCTTTATGTTATTTATATGTATGTATGTATTTATTTTGAAATGCAAATGTAACATGAGAAATATGAAAATAAATGAAATGAAATGAAATGAAATCTTCTCTTGCTGTCTTTCCCTTATGTTATTCTTTGTTTTATCCTTCAATCATGTTGTCTTTTTTCTCTCCTTCTTTTCGTTTATTTTTTCCTTCTTTCATCCCTTTCATCTTTTGTTCTATACCCTACCCCGTGTATTTCTTTATTATTCTCCTTTCATCTCTTCTTTTGATCTTTCCTTTATCTCTTATTCTTTGTTTCTTCCTTTTATCATCTTCTCTATTCTGTTTTTCTTATTCTAGCATCTTCTTCTCTTCCTTCTTTTATGTTTTCAGTATTTTTCTATTATTTCTTCCTTTATCATTTTGTATGATTTTGTTTTATATTTCTCTCCTAGTTTTCTCCAGAAGGGCGCGGTTTTGGGGAAGAAACCTGCCATAAATTGTGACGTCATTTAAACCAAAGTGAGATCTAGGATGTGTTCATAGGCGCCGGAAGTGGGGGGGGGGGGGGGGCGGTCGCCCCCAAACAAAAAGGTGGGGGCAAAATGCATGTTCGCCCCAAAAGCCCCCCCCCCCTCAAAAAATCAGCAGTAAAGGAGTAATAAAGCTTTGTTTTTTTAACTAAAAAGGAAATGAAAGAAATATAACCTTAATTGAATGACATTAAAAACGATATTTCAATAAAAGAAAAGGAGAGTAAAATGGAATTAAATTTCCTACACATTCTGCGTGCGCCCTTCTTTATCAATGGAGAATTCGATGATAACGCGATACGCGCATATCGTGGGAAAAGTAGGCCTACATTTTTGTCACGTTCTTTTGTTCGCAGCATGTACCTCGTTATTCGTTAACAAGATTTTGGTCTATAAAAGGTAAGCCTCCTCTTTTGTTTAGCACCACTATTTACGCTTTTATGCCATTTACCAAATATTTGATTATCTGTTTGTTTGTTCATTTATTTATAAGATGTGTATTGATGAAGATTCTTTTTTATAGTGGTAAAGGACAACATTTGTTCTAATATGACGGTCAGCTCGACTTAATGTAGGCCTACATGGAGATTTTAAAGGAAATCGTTTAGAGATGGAGTTTCCGGGGCAGAGGAAGTGGGTGGCATAGTGGTCCTCCACCCCACTTTATTACACTCGTGAAAACCTTCCATTATGAATAGCGACCAACTTCTTCGATTATGAATAGCGACCCTCTTCTTCGATTATGAATAGCGACCCTCTTCTTCGATTATGAATAGCGACCCTTATGACTTATTATGAATAGCGGTCCTTATGATTAACGATCCTGATATGGTATTATGAATAGCCACCCTCTATCTGTATTATGTATAGCGACCCTTATGACTTATTATGAAGAGCAGTCATAATGACCCTTTTCTTTGATTATGAATACTGACCCTCTTCTCCCAGTATGAATAGCAATCCCTTTGAATAATGGTCCTTAAGAGTTTATGAATAGTGACCCTCTTTTCGCTTTATGAATAGCGGTCCGTATGAACCACTGGTCCTTATGAATAGCGGTCCTTATGACTAGCGAGGTTACCCCGATAAATCTGGTAGCCCCTCTGATTACTTCGCTTAGGGTACGTATGCGACAGATGATTTTCAAATTCTAATAAAAGAGAACCCACAAAGAGGTCAGATTTATTAGGGGGGGGGGGGAGGAAAAATGATGATGAACAATATTCACTTTGTGAATGCACTTTAAATGTTCAACACCGACATAAATTAGGCCTGTATTTAATGCTTACCAACATAATTTATATTAATTTTATGATTTTATTCAGTCAGACGAAACTTTGAGTCCATTTTCCTTACTGATTTGTATACTCAATTAAAAAAAAAACCAACCTCCTATGTGCTTTCTCTCCCCGAGGTACATTTTAGCCAAGCCTACCAGCCCGGCATTGTAGAGCGAATTTCTCAAAATTTTAGGTTGGTCTGAAGGAGACACTTTCTGACGCCAAACGAAGAGCATCTGGCGCGTTCCTGCACAAGTAACCTGATTACCCATGCGGTTGGTAGTCATGAAGCGATTGATTTCGGCTTGTCTGAAGCCAAGTGCATGCCCAAGGGTTTGTGCTTGTTCCTCTGTCTCGATGTCGTTTGCCAGCATGGCTAAGAAGTCATCACCGAGTGGAAGGGGCATTTTTGTCGTACCCGATGCTGATTATTGAGCCAGTAAGAATAAATTGGTCAGTAAGACTGTCTTTTGAAAAAAAAATCTTATTTCAAACAAAGATCTCCGTCATTATTATTGTGCAGTGCTATAGGTTACAAAAAATCTTAAACTCTAATAAGTCACATGCACAAAACATGAGGTAAAGGAATTTTGACACAAAGGTGAGCAAAGAAAATTCTGAAGTAGATAAACAGATAAAAATGATAAAAAACATTCTTGAATAAACAAACACGTTCAGACAGGCATTCAAAGGGAAGGCAATGCAAAAAAAAAAAAAAAAAAAAAGGAAAAAAAAGAGGGCATTTCCTATCTTTGAGAAGAGAGCTGAGAAAGAGAGACAAATACATCAGAGAGACAGATGACATACAGAGACAGACAGACAGACAGATAGACGTACCGTAGCGTATCTACGGGGGGGGGGGGGGGGCAAAAAACGCGAAAGAGAGAAAGAAAAGGGGGAGAAATACAAGAAATGTTATGGTCTTTGAGGGTTATTTGCACCCCAGTCAAGGACAAAATGCGTAAGAAATGGCGTTTTATAGGGTTTGAAGTGCGAACATTTTCTAAAGCTCGATTGCTTTTCTCCCTCGCATAATTATGTTCAAGATCTAGCTATGTCGTGCCCCAAATATCATTTTTTTAAAGTGTTAACCATTAATTGACTCTAGTTGCTTTGTTCCCCCCCCCCTCGCATAGGGCATGAGCTTGTTACATTTTGCGCCCCTAAAATTAAGTGCATAAAAAGCATTTTCAAAGTATAGAACATTCGAAAGAAATCATAAATTTGCCTTGCAATTGCCTTACTAAATTCCTCAAATTTATTTCTTTAGGATTTTCATTTATTTTGCGCCCCCAAAAAGGAATGTTCAAAATTTTCCCCCAAAAAATCTATTGCTAGGTCGCTGTATTCCCTTGGATTTTTGGGGTTTTTTTGGTAAAGGTAAAATACATAAGAAATTTCAATTGGAGGGGTTAAAAGGGGAAGGAAAAAAATCTGCCGCTCGGTCGCGTTGCTCCCTCGCTTATACAATAACTCATCAAATTTAGGCTAACAACCCCGGCGGGGTTATGTGCATCAAAACTCATTTTCACCATCATTTCTAAATTAAAAAAGCTCATTAATCTGAGTTTGGGCATGGTGGGGGGGGGGGGGGGGGGGGGGGGGGGGCCGCAGATTTGATAGTTTGCCCCGGGTGCCAGAATACCTAGATACGCCACTGGACGTACTTGCGGAGAAACTGGAATAACAATAGGCCTAACATGTCCAATTTACCTGTTCCTGAGTTTTCTGCTAGATCGCTTGCTGAACGTCTACCCATGCTGTCTTCAGGAGCTAATGTTGTTGCCGAAGAATTTTGTCTTGTTTCGTCCCGATTCTCCATCTCCCCTGCGACATTAATCATGTTAATCATACATTGTCATAATTACATTTAATCATTTCAGTTCAAGGAAATGTATATTTTATTTGAGAAAGAATGCTCAAATTCCAAATCTCACATCAGCCATAGGAATGAAAGGTATATAAATAGCGCGATGTGATCAAAATTAAAATTATTCGAAAGCAAAAATCTTAGGCCTGTCCATAGGCAGATCCATGCAGGGGCCGAGACGGCTCCAGCCTCTCTAAAAAAAGAAGCTATTTCAGGGATACCCTTTCGGAGCCTTGGGAAGGCCGGTGGGATCCCCAAAGTTCCCCAGAGCTGTCCTCTCGTTTGAATTTTTTGCAAAGGTTGAAAAAATGTCTGGGCCCTGAATCTAACCCGCGTAACTGGCTTAGAACGCCAATGCCTTGACCACTAGACCACGGGGATGGGCCAGTGGTTTCGGCGACACCAGATTCAACTAACCGACAGATTGACAAATCTTCAACCTCATTAATCAATTCCTTTGTCGGGGGCTGGCGGAGACAATTTTTCAACCTTTGCAAAAAATTCAAAAGGGAGGACAGCTCTAGGGAACTTTGATTTAAGCTACGCAACCATTATTCTCTCATTTTCATTTCTCTCATATATATATATATATATATATATATATATATTTGTATATATATATATATATATATATATATATATATATATATATATATATATATATATATATTTTTTATATAGTTGTGAGGAATATATAATGATATTAAGAGAGAGAGACAGACAGACAGACAGAAAGCCACAGCTCTCTCATTTTATCCTCTCCTCACTCTTTCCTTGTAAACTGGTATTCAATAAATAATAATAATGATGATGATGATGATGATAATAATAATAATAATAATAACTACAATACTAAATCAGGAATGAAAAAAAAGAACATTGTACTTATTCGTTCATTCATTCATTCATAACTCTATCACAGAGGCCTTACAGGCCTACATTAAATACCATATACAGCTAATATGCAGACACCCTTTGAGAAAACGGTATATATGACCACATTGATATTTTCTGTCATGTAGATAGTGTATACAGCGTTTGAATTAGACTTTGGCCTTTTTTCATAATAGGTATTTGTTTGGGTCTTTACTAAGAGACCCCCGCGCTCCGCGTATAGCTAGAGTGAAAAGCATTAACTTGGTGAAGTGCAAACATTCGAGTCACAGTGAATAAAATTATTATGAATGAGTGACGTCAGTGACGATTGTTACATTCTGCCACAATTATGAGGGAACAAATGCAGCTGTTTTCAAATTTCAAAACATAACGCAAATATAATTTTTTTATGAATGATTGGATGATAATAATGGCCTGTCGTTACACAGAAAATAGGCGAATATAGGTCTAATAATCAGAGGGAGCCTGTAGTTTCGATACACATTCAGTAGAGACCAAATGAGCACAGTTTGAATTGAATGCACAGTCACAATACAAGGTCAAGACTATATTTGAGTAATTTGCAAGTTCAAGGAATTTGGTTATCTTTTTCCCCATATGTTACAAATTGATAAAGAATACTGGAAATCAATATCAATTGAAAGTGTAAGTTTCCTTGATTTATGCTCTAATGATAATCCAAGCTGCAGTAAAGCTATCAATCAAAATTAAAACAATTATCAGGTATTATACTAGAATCGTTGATAACAGCTGGGACAACATAGAAAGTTAGTAGCTTTACCCTAGGTTTGGCTCAGTTTTTAACCATAAGGTTTGAAAATAGAGTCTATGCTTTCAGACTAGACATAGGTGGGCCTATAGCTGCATGGCAACTCTTGTTCACAATATATTTTAGTTCACGAAAATATAGTGGGTCCAGTGACAGTATATACAATCATTTATGAAAAATTCTCCTTTACAAAGTCAATAATAATAATAATAAGAAGAAGAATAACAATAATAAAATCTTATTCGTCTTTAGTCATTACTTGTGCTATCTCGAGACTCTCTCTTCATTAGAATTGAAAAATATTTTGCACATTGAATTTTATTCGACTTTCTAATCGACATTTGTACTTAGTGTGTTTTTTACACGAACACTATCAAAAAGAAAAAAAGAATGAAAAAGGGAGGAAAGTAGGAGGAAAGATCCATTTTTATGCTAAGATATTTTATTTGAGCCTCCATCGTTTTAATCCTCAGAAATTCTTCAGTCACAATTCAACATTCAAATCCATAGTATATGCCGATATTTTCGTTATATTATCATTTTTCTTCTTCGTATTATTATCATTATTATTATTTGTTATTATTATTATTATTATTTGTTATTATTTTTATTATTATTATTATTATTATTATTATTATTATTATTATTATCATTATTATCATTATTACTATTATTATTGTAATTATTATCATTATCATCATGATAATTAATTTGGCAAAGAAGACAATTCGTACGAAAGCAGACAATACAACAGTTGCAATACCAGGGAAAGAAAAGGTTCAATATACAGAGTGTCCCAGAAAAAAGGAAACCGGATTTCATGGCATAATTTTTCTGTCATAATGAATAATTTCCTTGATGAGATATTACATGCATGAAAAGCTCTGTTTATCTTCTTTCATGTGATGCACAATTTACAATTCATAATTCACACATGATTGAATTAAAACAATGGAAAGTGGTGGTGCCAAAATTTCATTTGCATGCACAAATTGTAAATTTGAGTGAGTCTTTAGGGTTGTAAACGTAATCATATTGAAAAAAAGGAAAACATGACGTACAATATATTATAATTTTCTCTTTTATATGACAGCTCAAGCGCAGAAAATCAACAATGTATGCTAGAGAACAAGTGAAACGAAAACATGCTTAATTTCTGCCCAAATGAGTGGATAGTTGAGTAAGAAGCCATTCAGCTTTTCTTACCTGGTGACAATGGTGACAATGAAGTTATTGCTTTGTTTAATTTTCACAAACATGGTGACAATGAACTTATTGCTTTGTTCAATTTTCACAAACATGGGGAGTGAAAAGAAACATTACAGATGGTTGGGGACTTGGGGGTATAAAAAGGCTAAAAATTACGGATACTTGGGGATTCTCATAGATGACACGCCCTTCTTCTGCCACTCAGATTCTTTTCAGACGGGGGTGTGCCGGTGTCATAGGCGATTTGTTCCGAGCAGGCGATTGGTTCCACAGGATCCAATCGACTGAATGTCTACCCGCCGATTGGATCCGCTTTGGTCGAGTCGATGCGAGCGTCATAGGCGATTGGTTCCGGCCAGGAGATTCGTTCCTTGGAACCAATCGACGAGATATTTAGCCGCTCATGCGATCCGAATCTCTTTTCTGCTCAAGCATCATGTCATGGTAACACCCCTAAAGAAAAATGTACTCTTTTGGTCGCCTTTTGTAACCAATCAAAGTCCTCCAAATCAGCCACACCAACAGAACGGACACTGTTGCCTATTTACGAATTTTGTATAGAAAATGTACTCTTCGCGAATTTTGTCATTTTGACAGTTAAGGTGCAACAGTAAATACAACAATATAAGCTAGAACAGAGTATACATATGTTTACCCTTTAATACATGAAACACATAGCATACTGGATATCATACATGTGACCTGTATTGTGAACTATTCAACTCTTTTAGATGCTTCCAAATGGGATCCCTACGTGAAAGGGGCAAAGATAGCAGGGTGTATACAATCATCCCCCAGGTTTTAGTGACAAAAAAAAAAAAAAAAAAAAAAAAAAATCTTTGCTGGAAATAGAGAGTGAAACAAGATAAGCACATTTCTAGCTTTTATTATCTGTAAAGCTTTGTCTTTCAAAATTATGTGGTCCAATAATAACTAGTGTAAAAATACATGCCATGTTCCCCCATCAGCACTGGGACACACACAAAAAAAGGTTATCGGGTTAATGAAAAATGTTTGCTACACCCCCAAAATGCGATAACCCCCCCTTTTTTTTTTGTTGTTGTTGTTGCTTGTCAGAGAATTTTGGAGGAAAAGTAGACCCCCAAAATGTGCTAACCTTTTTTTTTTTTTTGCTTGTCAGAAAATTTTCGGAGATTTCCCCCCCCCCCCCGTTACAAAATCCTGGATACCCACTGCCCATCAGGCCATTACAGATGGACTTAAGATATGAATAAGCATAATATACACTCAGGGGCGGATCCAGGATTTCGTATAAGGGGGGGGGGGGGGCAAACAAATGGAGGATTGTCAACTTTGGGAAACTGCTTGGAGGGAGACCCATATTTTTCTGGTCTCGCCAGCCCTCCAAAAGTCGCTCAGTAGGGGGGGGGGGGGGGGTTATGGGGTACATTTCCCCTCCATAATACTCTGACAATCAAAAAAAAAATTAAAAAAAGGTTTCCTGTTCTAAAAGGGGGGGCACAATCAAAAATAGGGGGCACAATGCATTGTTTTCTTTTAAAATGGGGGGGGGGGGCACGGGCCGGGATTGCCCCCCCCAGTCCGCCACTGTATACACTGTATACATCACTGGCGTACTGGTGGAGGGCTTGGGGGCAGTAGCCCCCCCCCCCCATTCTGCGCAAAGGAAAAAAGAAAAAGAAAAAGAAAAGAAAAAGAAAAGAAAAAGAAAAGAAAAAAGAAAAAGAAAAAGAAAAGAAAAAGAAAAGAAAAAGAAAAAGAAAAGAAAAAGAAATGAAAAAAGGGAGAAAATGAAGTATGCAGGTAAACAATACTGCCCCAATGGAAAACTAATGTCGGAACCAAACGGCGGCTTTCGTTACGTATCGGCCAAAAGTGATATCAGTCGTTTGAGTCCACTGGAACGAATCGACTAGTCGCTTGGTTCCGGGGAACGAATCGACTAGTCGTTTCGTTCCGCCGGAACCCGGAACAGATCGACTATGACACCGGCGCCGTCCTCGAAACGGTGGTCTAAGGAACGTACTAGAAGCGAAAAACACAGGGTCTTTGGAACGGTGGATGCGGTGGATCCATACCCAGCTGAGCGAAAAAACATGGTCTAAGCTAGGAACTACGGCGCACTTAGTGTGGGGATTCTATAGTGCATGCATATATGCAATTGCGCACGCAAGTGAATGGACGTACGTACGGTACGCGAGGGAACGGAGAGAGAGACGAGCGCTTTTGATCCGATCGGGTATCTCGAGAACGCATTAGTAGGGTGAGAACGGCAGTTTATGGAAATTCGGGTATCTTGAGAACGGTAATCGGCCGTTGAAAAGGGGGGGGGGGGGGGGGGGGGGGGTCGTCAACTGGGCACATTAGAGTACCTACATAAAGAGAGTAGCGACAACTCATGATTTGAACGCCATTTTGTTTCCTCTGCTATGCAACATTTCTATTCAATTCCGATGAGCACCTGGGTGTTCTCAATAGAAAGAATTTAAACGCCATTTTGTTTCCCGAAAAGTCAGACGTCCATGTTGGTACTCTCTATAAAGGTACTCTAGGGCACATACCCGTCTGTCCAATATGTTGAGTGCCCCCCCCCCCCGGGTCCCTCCCTGCTGATATTTTCTTATGTTTCTCCATGACGTTGACTGCGCAGGAACGTCGCGATCTGGAAAATCTCTCACCGAAGGCGGCAGCAACTTGCTGCATGCTCCCAGAGCGAGCCCATTCCGTTAGATGAACACCCTTTATTCTGTGGTCAGATGCATGGTCACCTAAAAAAGATGGTTTGCTTAATTTTCAGCCTTTTTATTACCCCAACCATATGTTCCTTGTCATTCCCCATGTTTGTGTAAATTCACTCAAGCATTAATTGTCACATGCTAGGTCAACAGAGCTGAATGGCTTCTTACTCAACTATCCACTCATTTGGGAAGAAATCAATCATGTTTTCATTTTACTTGTTCTCTGACGTACATCATTTACTTTTGACACTTGAGGTGTCATATAAAAGAGAAAATTATGAATTTTATCTGATGTTTTCCTTTTTTCAAAACAATTACGTTTAATACTCTAAAAACTCAGTCAAAGTAGTAATTTGTTCGTGCAAATGAAATTGTGGTACCACTACTTTCCATTGTTTGAATTCAATCATGCGTGAATTATGAATAATAAGTTGTGCATCAAATGAAAGAAGAGAAGCATAGCTTTTCATATATGTATAACTCATCAAAGAAATTATTGGTTATGATAGAAAATTTCTGCCATGATATCCGGTTTCCTTTTTTTTTGGGGGGGGGGGGGAACACACTGTATAGCTTTCTGTCTCGAATTCAGTTGATATAGAAGTTCCCACATCCGCTGTACAATCTAATTTCCTGCCATATTATTAATACGAAAGGGAAAATGGTTTCCATTTCCTCGCCAGTTTTTCTCTTGAAGTGTTTACATAATTTTGAACAAATATGATATCCTCCGTCACACAGATCTTTTGGATATAAATATGGAATAATTGGTTTGTAATACAATAGGAATGTCTTTCATTTTACACACACATAAAAAGACAGACGAGAAATTATATTCATAGGGTTTGTACACTCTAAGAACTAAAGTTGTAAATCACCATTCAAAAAGGGCCGAGGAGTGACAACGTTTTCAATATGGTAGATTAACACTTTTAACAAACAGCTGGATGCAACACTATAAAGGCTGAATCCAGCAGGTTTAAAGAGTTAATCTGCCATTTTGAGAAAGTGGTCACTCCTCGGCCTTTTTAAATGATGATTTTAGTTTTTGGAGTATAGGCAATCGTATAAAAAATGTTTCAGGCCTTTGTTTTTCGTTTCATTTTTTTTTGTATGCGGGATCTGTGATGGTTAAAAAGTAGTCTGAGATTCCAGCTGCATTTTTTGGCCCTTGATAAAAATGTTTAAGTCATAATGTGAAAAACGAGTTTTGAGGGAGGCAGCGAAGGTTAGTCTATAAGAAATCTACATCATTTAATTTTGAAGGGGCCTCATTAATCAGATTGGATCTACGTCAAAGTTCAAATTTCTCATTTGACATGAAGCTACGTTTACAGAAGAAACAAAATAGGGTATATAATACGTCTACAGTAACTTATTTCATATGACTCTGGGGAACATGTTTGAGGGTTAATAATAATGTGTAGGTGATGTGCTATGTACACAAAGCAATTATGATGATTCCATCCGGGCTTATGATCATATCGCTATATAGATTTAGGTGAAAACAAGATGGACAGTATAGGTCTATAATTGTAACTTACCGTACATGCCTGATTTAGTTCCCATTGTATGTGGGTGAAGTTTTGAAGTACAACTTGATATTGTGCGCTCCTCTGCATAGATCTGTGGAGTCTGTCTTATCCAGCTTCGCTATGTGTTATGCCAGGTCGCGGGGGTCCGGAATATTTCATCATAATAGCTCAACGCTTATCAGCCAATATAATAGCCTGTAGTTCACATGATATGCACGGGTGTACGTAATACGTAGACGTTTTGAAAATGACATTGCCTCACCGTAAATGGCTGTAGAATCAAGACGCCTTAATCACTGGCGTAATGGTGGTGGGGGGGGGGGGGGGGCGCTTGGGGGCTGCAGCTCCCCCCCCCCCCAAGTTCTATGCCAAAAAGAAAAAAGAAGAAGAAATAAAAAAATAATAATTTACCTGCCAGATATATGACAAAATTCCATTTTCATTTTGAAAAGGACGATTTTTTTTGTTTCTTGCTCGCTTCGCTCGCTCGCAAATATTCAGAAATTGGGCCCGTATACCTATGCTCAGCCCCCTCAAAATTTTTGGCTCATTACGCCACTGGCCTTAATTACCTAACATTGATGATCTTGCAGTGTAATTTTACTCGGGAAAGAATTTTATACCCAATTAAGCAAAAAGTGATTATTTGTGTCAAAGATCAGCGACATCTTGAAGCATTGGCGTAGACAGGTCCTCATACCTGGGGGGTATATATACATTTGTATATATATATATATATATATATATGTGTGTGTGTGTGTGTGTGTGTGGGGTGAGGGTTGTAAACATGTATATAGTTTTTCTCTTTACATATCCAAGATACAACTTTAGCATCATGCTTTGCAATTTTGTAGTATGATTTGAGTATTGAGCGAGCGAGTGAAGCGAGCGAGCAAACAATAGCAATTACATTGTGATTGCAAAATTTTACAATGAAAATTTATTTAATAAGCTGGGAATACTGGCTCTAAGTCACTTTGGATTAGGGGCACATGTTATGGAAAATGGAAACGTCGTACTTATCATTTGGAAAAGGACACTTCAATTATTAGAAAAATAAATGAATGTGTAGGAAAGGTAGAAAAGGCAGTTCATCACAGGTGAAAAGGGGAACTTATAACACCTGAAAAGGGGCATTTATAAGAACGGGAAAATGTTCTTATGTAAAGTAGAAAAATTAAATCAGTGTCTATATATTACAAAGAAAAAAAATGACTTGTTACATTAAAAGGAATAAAAGGGATTAAAAGGGGGGAAATGCTCTCGTTGAAATAGGAGCATTTATCAAAGGTAAGGTGAGGGATGAGGTATAATTATCAAAATGGGCACTTAAAAGAATATGGAACTGGATTTACTCGAAAGAAAAATGTTGGTACTTATCTGAAGTTAATGGGAAAAGAAGGGGCACTGTCCCCACATGCAACGCCCGGAGCGGTGCTTCTGACCGGGCCTACATGTTATGATTGTCATTTCATAATTTTATGTATAGTTGGGTGATGATGACACAGGTCATCATCATCCTCAATAAAGATTATACCCCCATATCACTCCAAGATCAACACCCATGTTGTATAATTTGAAGTAGATGGTTTTCACTTTCTAGTGGTGTCAAAATATATCGGGAAAAATCAGAAGCCACGACAGCATTGTAGATAAATATAAATAAATTCACATAAATCTACAATATTGTACACAGATATATTACATTTATATTGAAATAAAGAATATATAACAATAAAATTAATAGATATAATATATCAAATTATATTTATCTACGACATAATATAGAAGTGTATATTTTCCACCACTTTTTTTTTTTTTTTTGGGGTGGGGTATAACCTTGGGGGATGTTTGTACACACCATCCCGCCCCCCACCCGAAAAGTTGGGGGATGCATACCCCCCATCCCCCCGCTATCTACGCCCCTGTCTTGAAGCTGTCGCTCAACTTGTCCGCTAAGTGTTTCACAAAGCTGTCTTTACCAAGACCAGCGATAACTTCCCTGACAAGTGAATTGTCGGTACTCCAAACCTGTCATATCTTTTTAGAACGCCACCACAGGCCAGCTTTTAGTTAGTCTATGAGAAATGTATTTTAAGGGAAAATTTATTTCTTGATCTTCAAGCACATTCCTTTATCATTCTTTTATCAAACAGTTTTACTAATGTTTGTATTATAATATCGTACAGACGGACAATATGTTTTTATGGCTTCTTGACTACCCAACAAGTAAATGAGATAAATATTAAAAATACCCACATGTATGGCACGCCATTAGGGAATTAAATATAATTCTTCAACATAAATACAAAATATATTTCACTTTAACAAATATATATTTCTCTTTTCCAAAACTTTTCACTCCAACCAATATATATTTCACTCTTAACAAATATATTTCACTTTTCATAAAATTTCATTTCACTTTTTCACAAATTTTCATGTCACTTTCTAACAAAAATCCTTTTCACTTTTAACAAAAATTCATTTCACTTTTAACAAAATTACATTTCACTTTTAACCAAATTTCATTTCACTTTTTCAGAAATTTTCATGTCACTTTTTCACAAAAATCCTTTTCACTTTTAACAAAATTTCATTTGACTTTTTACAAAATTACGCTTCACTTTTCGGTTTTTATCACTACATATGCAACTTAAAACTCACATAGCCAAATATTGTTATGTTTTGATATCTTCTACTTGTCTTTTACTTAAATGTAGTAATTTGTCATCTAATCATTTCTTCCCATATCTGCATATGCGCTGTTTATTGCCATTTTCACACGAAGATAACCACGATATAGGCCATGTAGGCCAAAGAGTAAAAATGTTCGGTGGCCTATTTCTAGGAACCGTCCTGCATCATCATGTTCACAGAAGGATATGTCCAAGATCAATCAGTCTGGATAGTATTTGGATTCAGAAAGGCGAAGGTGGGGAGAGAGGGAGGGAGGAATTAAAATACAGAGAGAGGACAAGAGAGAGAAGGGCGAGGGATTTAAGCATACATAATAGAAAGAGTGATCACATAATAGAAAGAGTGATCACATTTTGTGCAACGTTAATGATTAAAAAATTAAAAGTGAACCCCCCCCCCAGAAAAAAAAAAACAAAACAGAACAAAACAAAACTTAACTAAACTAAACTAAACTAAACTAAACTAAACTAAACTAAACTAAACAAAACAAAAAAAATCTTACCTTAATCTCGTGCAGTTGACAACCGAACTGGTTTCCTGATCTTTCAATGTCCTGGACTTTTTCGTAGGACAATGGTTACATAATTTAAATTACTCCTCCATGACTTAATTCAGTTCATGTATTAGATTTCAGATTTGTAATAGAGGCAAATCGATGAAAGCCTCTCTTGGATCAATTTGATCCAATCCTTGCCCCTCCTATACAACTCTCTCCCTTCTCTCTCTCTCTCTCTCTCTCTCTCTCTCTTGCTTCTTTGTTTCTCCTGTCTTTTCTCACTTGGTTTGTCCCCCTCTCCCGGCTCCATCTCTCTCTCTTATTCTCTTTCTCTTTCTGTCTCCCTCTTTTTTTTTTCCTTCGACTCTCTCTTGTCCTCTTCCTTTCTCCTTTTTTTTTTCTCTCTCTCTCTCCACCCCTTTTCCTTTTTTGTCACATCAGGGTGAATAATTATTTCAAGCATTGCTATAAGCTTATACTCTTGTTTCATTTACACAGCTAATAATCAGATAATATTGCTGGAAGTTGTCGCAATACATTGCTATTGTGATGTTTAATACTTTGTTATTATTGTGCGCTTTTATTGATGCTCTGGTAAATGCACTATGTATTTGTCTACGCTCGTGTATAAAATTAATATACCCAAAACGTTGCAGATTCACTTTACATTAACGTTACTATGGCAATCAATGCTATCGTTTTTAACCCCGCCCCCCCCCCCTCTCTCTCTCCTTCCTCCTCCTCTTTCACTATGTATACCTCACTTTCCTTACCCCTACCTGCTTTCTCTCTCTCTCTCTCTCTCCAAGTTTGTCTCTCTTGCTCCGGTTTTCTCCCTTTCTCTTTTAATTTGTTCTCTTTCTTTAGGCCCGCCCCCCCTTCAGTTTTTTTCTCACATAGGGGCCTTATAATGATCATTTATGCATTGTTACTGTCATTATTTACAAATCTGTGTATGCATTTTTATCTCTAAGTAGTATTTATGCTGGATGTATCACAGTTCCATAATATTACTGCAATATCGGCCCACAAGCCGCAAATGTTTCTTATTTTCTTTTAAAAAAAATCAATATACCGTTTTGAATAAATAAATAAATCAGATAAAAGATACATAATTTCCATAACAGATGACTTTGGTGTCTGTTTCACAGAACTTTAAGAAAATTGAAGTCTGTGATGTCACTCAAAAAAAAAGAAATTTATGAATATTTCTGACCATCTCATCACTTCATTAGTCAAGTTTAGTCACCCATCCATGGGTAATGCTCTTTGCCAGGCATAAGTCGCTTCAACGACTGATTACTTCGGACACATCTTTCAGTGACCATGATAATGCAGGACGGTTCTTAGAAATAGGCCACTGAACATTTTTAATCTTTGGCCTATACCATGGTCATCTTCATGTGAAAAATGGCAATAATACTACTACTACAGCCAGCGCATAATTATGCTAGGAAGAAATAATAAGATAACAAATATACACAAGAATAAGACAAGCAAAAGATATTAAAACATAACAATATTTGGCCATGTGAGTTTTATGTTGCATAGAACTATACAAACCGAGGAAAATAGTACAGAAAAGTGATTTGTCTAACTTGCTCCCATAGCGTCATACGTTAAGCCTATGTGTAATCCGGGCATGCAGGGTGCGGAGTTTATGCCCGGATTAAGATGGCGCGCGGCCTTCTGCAGCGTTCTCAAAGAGATTCGATATTACCAGTATGCCCTCCGAAGGAGGGTTGGAGACTCAACTAAAAATGTGACCTTTGACATACCATAGGCTTAGCATTGGATGCATTGTGGGAGCTTTGTCCAATTTGAACAGTGATCTAGGAGGGTGAATTTGAACAAATGTTTGTTCATGACGAATGACGTCAAAAACTCAAAAACGTCAAATACTGTTCGGTGATTGGTTAGTGGCTCATATTAACATAATGTTTTATGTATAAGATCATACATAAAACATTTTTTTTCATTCCCACAATTCCCTACGATTTGGACACGAAATAGGGAGATTTGGTGGCCGTATGGGTGGTGCTACTTATGTGCTATTTTGAGAAAGTTTTGTTTTAGAAGGAGTTTGTCTAGTAAATCTCACGAAAGCAGAAAATCCTACAGGGAACATTCACATCAAAATGAGGCCGTATGATGCTTTGAAATGTAAGTAATTATCAATTTTGTTTATCGTTCCTCTTAATGACTGGGATGTGTTCGTCGTGGCTCCGAGTGAGTTCACTGTACAAAATGTATTAACCTACATATCCCACCCAGTCCCCTCTCTCTTGCATGACAAAAGAAAGTTATCAACTTTGATTGAACTCTAAAACAGTCCTTTTGAATAGGGTACTGGGGGGGTGACAATTTTTTTTCTTCTTTTTTTTTGCCAGCCCTCAAAAAAGTCGCTCGGGGGGGGGGGGGGGGGGGGTTATCAGCAGATGTTTCCCTCCATAATTCTCTGACAAGCAAAAAAAAAAAAAAGTCTAAAATGGCGGAATTTTTTTTCCGTAAAAACTTGTCAGGGGGCAGTCTGCCCCCCTGCCTCCCCCCCCCCTTGGGTACGCTAGTGCTAGACAGTAGATTTATGCTTTTAATACAACCTAGCCTTTTGACAAGGCCTCGTGGCTTAGGTTTATGTCCGACAATTTAGCGCGGCTGAAATGAGACTATTCACTAAAACCAGAGTGAACGCGCGAGCGAGCGGCGAAGCCGCAAGGCCTTTTCGATATTGGTTCGGATTTCTTATTATAGCCATTGTTTTGGGGGCAAATTCCCTACCAAAATGGTAGCAGCCAATCAGCAATCGAATTGTTCCTATGACGTCAGCATATATTCATTATGCAAATTTGGACGCAAATGAGTTCTGTCAACATGGCCCCAGTGATTCTCGGGACGACTTCATAGAAGATATCCTACTAAATAGTACCGTTTTTGCAGATCAGAAGCTGAATATCACAGGATTCAAGGATTTGCAATTGAAGGCATTATTTTCAGTGCTTCGATGACAAGATACATTCGTCAGCCTTCCGACTGGCTACGGTAAAAGTGCCATCTTTCAGGCAATACCTTTGTGCAAAGACCATCTCCGAACGCGAACACAGGCGCAGAGTGGGCAAGCTGCTGCAGAGCTGCGAACCACCAACTTCTCATCGCCTCCCCCCGCGGCGCCATGTTGACTGAACTCATTTGCGTCCATTCCATAAGTCCATCCTCTGGTACCGCGGAAAGCCGCAGCATTGTGGTCATCATATCCCCGCTTGTGTCTCTCATGAAGAATCAAGTTGAGACTTTGACATGGGTGTTAAATAAATTATCCCTCTATATTTTTTGTAATTCCTAAGCTGATAAGTCAAGTTATAAGCGTACTTTACATTCAAAAACGTTTTTCTTCATTTTACGTCCATTATTAATTAACTCCGTTTCTAAAACAAACAAAAACAATTCTTTCACTAGTACTCACCTGTGTCAAGAATGAACGAATCGCCAACGAAGCCGTAGGTTTTGATTGGTCTATTGAGCCCCAGCTGGTATATTTGCATACAGCTATGCATGATTCATGAGCTAGCGAGGAAGCCGAGAGGGGGAACAAAACCAATATCGAAAAGGCCTCGCGGCTTCGCCGCTCGCTCGCGCGTTCCTCGGAATCTGGCCAAGTCACCGTATCAACAGCTAGTCTCGTCTAAGTCGTGCGCGGCGTGGAATATAATCTAAGACGCGAGGCCTTGTCAAAAGGCTAATTACAACCACGATCCTAAATTTTTGTTCTCTTTTGACTGCGGAGCTATCATTGATAAATGGACCAAAGTAGTGAAACACAGTCACAGGGGGACCAGGACCAGGACTAGATCATCCAATATCGTGATAGGCCTAGACCCTACTTGGGCTGTAAATTTTGTCATCCACTCACTGCAGGAAACCGAAGTTGAACTGGCAAGGTAAAAAAAAAAATTGTTGAAAATGTACATGTAGACCTCTAAGCCCACATGAATTGTGTAAATTTCAATGTGGCCAAAGCTTAGACGTAGTAGTACTATAGTAGCTCTGTAAGATTATGATATAGTATTTAAACTCAATGGCCGGAATTCACATAGGAGGTTTAAATTTAAACCATGGATTATTTAAATTTTGTGGTATAAGTACGCTTGATTTAGCGCATGCACTTACAATGGTCCAATGATCCCTGGTAATGAAAGCGTGTGCTTGGCAAAATGCGCTAATTTTACGCTTGTTGCCATGGTTTCGACCATGGACTAACGCAGGTTTAGGTAAATTAATTTGCTTAAACCTGCGTTAGTCCATGGTCGAAACCATGGCAACAAGCGTAAAATTAGCGCATTTTGCCAAGCACACGCGTTCATTACCAGGGATCATTGGACCTTTCTAAGTGCATGCGCTAAATCAAGCGTACTTATACCACAAAATTTAAATAATCCATGGTTTAAATTTAAACCTCCTTTGTGAATTCCGGCCAATAGGCGTGTGTTTTCTGTAGACCCCTAATCTGTACAGTCAAAATCGAATTCTGAAGTCCAGTAAATCATTTTGATTGTACCCGCTTACTAATTTGCCATTTCCAACTTTACCAGAGGTCTTGGTCTTGGATCAAATTTGTAATGGAAAATATTGAACTGTTAAAAGATTTAAACCTAGATTTACATTTACTATATTTTGAAGAAGAAGAAAAATAAATTCTAACTTAAAAGTATAGATGTACCCATTTTTTTCCTTCTTTAAAGTCTAGTCCAGTCTACAGTCTACATGAAGTTTAATTTTTCTTTTCTTTCTTTTTGTTTTCATTATGCAGGTTGTCCAAGGAAGCTCATCAGCTACAAAGCTTGTTGAATGTGTAGCAGTGGCTTGGAGTTGGAGTCATAAAGGATCATAGTATTCTTTATCTTTATTATTATTTCAAGTTTGAAATTCTTTTTTTAAAGAGATATTTATTGGTAATTTACATAATGGCAAATATTCTAAATCTCCTAGAGATGCATATATTTCAGAGCTTGGCATTGAACTATTGAATGTCAAAATATGGGTCAAGAGGAAAGAGCTATTTAAAGGGGAAACAAGCAGATTTGTAAAGTTGGGTGTGTGTCGAACTTGACCTATAAATCTGACTTTCTTGGGGGGAAGGGGGAGATTGTATCAAGGCTATTGAATGGCCCTTATTGCAATCACTTGACATTTTACTCTTGGACCCTTTATAGATACACCCCAAAATTTGTAATTTTTAAATACTTTGAATACTTTGGCTACCTTTTGTCCCTTATGTAGGTCTACATGTCCATGTCAATGTGTATTTAAAAAACTTGTAGTTGGCATAACTGGCCCATTTGAAACATGATTACGAGAAAGTCATTATTCTTGCATGTACATGTATTTCATTGTTTTATGGATTTCTTGTGTATTCTGTTGTTCTTCATTTTTTCATAAATTTCATCATACGATTCGTTTTATTTGATACTATCATATAGATCAATATTTTGGTCTAAAATACAGGACAATCAATTTAAATTATTGTCACACTTAAAATACAATAAAAACATCTTTTAAGTTATGCACAGTCAGTTATCCCATCACGTAAGGCTAATGCACTTTTAAATTGTAAATATAACCAATAAATTTGTAAATTCAAATAATTTTCCTTTTAATTTCAAAGTAATTTAGAAAAAGATTTTGAAAAAAGTTGCATGACTATATTATGATGAAAAGGATTTTGGTTAATCAGCTTTAATGCAACTTGTGTTCATAATTTCAAGCATAAGTAGTGCATTCAGATTTAATCATATTTTATTTGACCTTTAACCTTGAAGTGATAATCCCTTTCATCAGCTCCTTGAAGCTATCCTGAGATAGCTATGATTCTGTTTCTTTAAACACATACGGTTCTAGAATCTGTAATTCGTTCCTCTTTTTCATCTGTGCAATCATGATATGTGCAATTAATCTTGGGCATGTTTCTAGGCAGACGAATTAGGCGCATGGGAGTTTCAGCCCGCCCCAAAATTTTCAAAACTACCAATATTTGGACATACATGACCTTATATCATTTTGGTTAGTAAGGTGATCTCTTTGTACTTTTATGTCTTGTATATTCTGATGATAGTTTGAAAGGCTGTACATGAATATACATTACAATCCACATATATAGGATGTCATTAGAAGAATTTAAAGTTGTTTGCTTGCAAAAAAGAATAGAAACAAAAAATAGAAATTGGTATTGTCCCCAACCCCCTGCCCCACGATTTGTTGTCCATGAACCAAATATTATAATCTGTATATTATTGCGTTTGAAGAGAGCATTACTTTTTATGTTGATAATTGAGTTTTTTTAATAAACATCATTTCACATGGGAAAACTTTTTCTGTCGTCTTTTCCCCATAATTTTGTGAAAGATGTGGTGATGATGATGATGCAGGCACAATATGGTATGTGTTCTGAGGTGTGATGATGGATCGGTGTAATACAGCCTTATGCAACCTTGAATTACTAGTACTGGATGATAGACTGATTTTCGCAAGGAAGTGCTAGGTGTTGTGTGTGAGGTTTCTGTTGATGGACTCATTTTACTCATATTACTGATGCCCGGCTCCCGGGGGGGGGGGGGGGGGTGACAAGAAAAAAAAATCAGATTTTTTGCTTTGTTTTGTTTTGTTGTTGCTGCTTTTAATGGTAAGCACATGCACCGGCAGCCAGTGCATGGGGTACAAATGGGGAGCACATTTTCTCTTTGTACTTCAGTTTTACTTCAGATATACCAGATCTGCAGGGCAGAAGGGAATGGGTCAATAAACGGAAATTTAATATCGCAGGAGGGCTACAGCGGAAAAGAAAAGTGGAAAAATGAAAAAAAAAATGATGCAAGTTGATACAGGAGTTAAGAGTTAATTCAATTGAAGTATCGATCATGAAATTTTAGGGAGGCAAAAGATCAAATATAGGAACCTGAGGATGAATAAATATTTAGTTTTCCTTTGAGGGGAAACCGTTTTGCCTTTTGCCGTGGCCAGGGCCTTCCCCTCCCATCGTGACAACATAGTGTCACTTATGATTATTAATAGGCCCTATAGCATCTGTAGAACACGATTAAGTCCATGTATCCTTGAAAAACTTTACTTCAACAAAAAGCACTAATTGCAACTTTGTAGTTGATCTATTGTCTTAGAGTTTTCTTACTGAGTCTCGTTGTGCCCAGTACAGCTGCCTTCTGTAAGATCGTCTGCTACTACTTCTTCTCATCTTCTTCTTCTTTTTCTCAGACTCAGTTTTTCTTTTTCTTCTTCTTCTTCTTCTCCTTCTTCTTTTCCTTCTTCTTCTTCTCCTCCTCCTCCTCCTTCTTCTTTCCCTTCTCCTTTTTCTTCTTCTCCTTCTCAGACTCAGTTTTTCTTTTTTTTCTTCTTCTCCTCCTCCTCCTCCTTCTCCTTTTTCTTCTTCCTAATTAAATCTTCTAAATCCTAAATCTTCTAAATCTTCTTCTTAATCTTAAACCCTCCTCTTCTCCTTCTTCTTCTTCTTCTTCTTCTTCTTCTTCTCCTCCTCCTTCTTCATCTTCATCTACTGCTTCTCATTTTGGCTGCACAGCTACAGTACAAGCCTTTTACAGTCCAATTTTATGTCAATTAGTTATAACAGTCATGAATATTCAGATTGATAATTTCAATAATTTTACGCGCTGAGCGGAGGCCTAAACCTGATTTTCGCTGGTACACTGAAAAAGTTTCGGCTTCATAGGCTAATACATGAAAAGTGGGAGTAGTGTGCACTTTTGACCCGCCGGAAATTTCCCCAGGGAAATTCGGATGCAGAAGCGGAGTTGAGCTGAGCCCAGTTTTGATTTGTCTATGGCTGAGCCCCCCCTGTCTATGGTGAAAGTGACACTGTATCACGCGTATCAAAGTGCAAGGCACGCACGAGGTAAGAGCGTGAGATAAAATAGATAAAATCCGAGAATAAAATGAGGTCTCAGAATACAAAAAGATAAAACAAAATATTTTAGAGATAAAATGGTGCCCAGAATACCACCCCCAGGGTATTCTGAGATTCATTTTATCTCAGATGTATTTTTTAAAATTTTATCTCAGTAAGATAAAACGCACATAATTTCTTTTTTTTTTTTTTTTTTTTTTTAGCGTCATTTTATCTCATTAGGACCCGCCCATTTTATATCCGTTATCCAATAAAAACTGTTGTTAGTGCTCACCTTTAGTATGCTCAACCAATATAACGCGTGTTTTAAAGCGCAAAATGTGTTAAAGCGCAAAACGCGTTTTCTCTGGAAGCATAGAAAAAGTGACACGGCTGTCCGCGTATCACGCGTATAAGTGCAAGGCACGCAAGGGTAAGAGCGTGAGATAAAATATGAGATAAAATCCGAGATAAAATGTAATCTCAGAATACAAAAAGATAAAATAAAATATTTTAGAGATAAAATGGTGCTCAGAGTACCACCCCAGGGCTAGAGATTTCGTGGTGATATTGCTAAAAGCTTGCAATTTTGTCGGCGATCGTCGACGTCCGTCGTCGAGGCTCCACAGTCTAATACAGTCCTTTCGCGCTACATATTTGCGCATGCGCGTTGTTTCCCAGAATGCATTACGCAAGCTAAATTACAGTAAGTTACCTGGTAAAATTTCTCCGTGAGAAGCATTTAAAGTAAGGTACCGCAGACAGACGTCAATTACTGTAAATTACTGTAAAATCTGATCTTCAGCATTTTACTGCACTAAGTTACAGTATTTTACCGCACAAATTATAGCAAATTTTTACAGTGTACTTTGTTTAGATATGAATTGTTCTTGACGGGTATCATGTGGTGCCGGAATGCTGTGATGATGTTATGTTTTCAGTTTACACGAACTGAAGGCCAGGTCAAAGTTCAATTTTACCTCTGGGTCACAAAGGTCAAGTTCAAATATCTGTCAATTTTAGTTCATTGTCAGGGCTTAGAGGATAATATTTGTATTCAGAATTATGTTCGGCCAAATTGTGGATGACAATGCAAAATCAATCTATGATATCATTCATTCAAATTCCAGTTATTATCAGTCACAAAGGGGTCATTTCAAGGTCAAAGTTGAACTTGACAGTGAATACTGCATTAGTATAATAGGCCTATGAAGGTTATATCTTCGACAAAATTTGTCTTGCATTTCTACGGGCCAAAACAAACAAAAAAATATTTGTCTTGCATTTCTATGGGTCAAAAACAAAACAAAAAAACAAAAAAACCCCAAAACCTTCAAGTTGCTCTCTTTGGCCGACCAATGGAACAAACAGGGGACTACCACCATTACCACGGTCAGTTTTTGTCACACGTACCGTATATGCACCAGTAACCGACCGGGCACCAGTATCCGACCGTTCTGGTAATCGAGAGCCAGTGCTCGCCTTTAGACTAATCACTAGCGAAAAAATCGTGCACACATGAACATCGAACAAATACACACTAGTCTACGTACTTTGTATTGACGGCGCACCCGTTATTTTAGAACAAATCCTTTCTAAAAGTCGGTCCTCGGCCTTGTATCGCCACTACAACGAAAAGTTTAAAGAAAAGTTAAAATCAAAACTCATAATGAAATGTTCATTAAAAAGAAAATGTTTTATGTAAATCTTTCTTTTTTAGTATTTTGGCGAAGCAGAAGTATTCGAACATCGAAATGACCGGATATTTCGACCTTGATTACGGAAATATTATTCTTTTTCTGCCGTCAAAGTTGAGGTGGCGCTTTGAAGAGCCTGTCACCAGTAACCGATCCCTTGCGCGTTGCGCGGAGTATATGCATTTTACATTATATGCGTGCCATCGGTGCTGTTGTCTGAGTGTGAAAGGCGTTCTAACTATATCGCCTTTTCGGAACGATTCACTGTTCTTCCTTCAGATTTTCGACTTTTTAAATACAATGTTGTTACTTTTTATTCTATGGATATGATAATAAAAATAAGAAATAACTATCAATTTCAAAAGTATTTTCTATCGAAATATTAATTCAAAATAAACTTGTATTTCTTTATCATCCGATGCATGTCTAATCAATCATGGCATAATTGGAAAAGTGATTTTCCTGATTTTATATGACTATGAAAAGTTGTGAATTTCATTAAAATAATTTAGTGCAAGAAGTTTATTTAGTGTTTTATTATGAACTACTGAAATTTGGGCTTAAAAATATATCCCCCCCCCCCCTCGCCGACAGTGCTAATGGCAAAAATAAAATAGGGGTAAAAGTCACTTCTGGATAATGCAAGTTTGATCAACCACAGCCATGCTTATATCAATTAAGGACAGAATTTATATTTTGTATAATTTATTGAAAGAAACCGGACAATATTATGCTACGAGAATATCTTTGTGATTATCATTATCATGCCTATTTGAAATATCATCTTTTCAGTGCTGTCCATAATGCAAATAGGTGAAAAACAAATTTCTTATACTTGGTTACTAAGTGTATATTTCTTTGTTTGTTATAATTACGGATAATATTCTTTTGTATTAAAAAGGGGGGGGGGGGATTGTCACGCCTTCAAGCTCGGTCAGCTTATGTGACCATCCTTCTTTATGATTCATTTATGTTTAAACTATACAATGTAATTACTTGATAATATATTAATATTTGTTTAATATGTTTGAAGAAAAAAAAGCATAAAGTGAAATTAATCAAATCATGGCAAATCAACTGATTTCAAAACAGTTATATTCATATTTTCCTTATAGTTATAAGAATGATTTTAAAAATTTTTTTTTGGAGATATTTCATTTCTAAACAAAGAGTTTAAGTTCATATAATTTTTGTAAAGTTATGTTAATCTGATTTTTAGATTTTCAGTGCTTCCATTTATTTAGCGTTGATGTTGCAGAAAGTATATGGAATAAAGGCTCAAGTTAACAATAAGCATGAAAAGACACTGAAAGTGGCCAAGTGCACCAAAGGTAGAGGGGCTTTAAGAAGTACTTTGAAGAAGAGGAAGAAGAAGAGAATGAACATGACAAGTGTTGAAATAGATGGGAACTGTTTTTATGCTTTTATACAGACGAAAATGTTGATCACCGTCATTCTACTTGTTTTTCTTTTTTTTAAATAGAACCTGCGAACTTGTATCGTATGTTGAGGATCGCCATGTCCCATTAAAATTGTGCCTCTCTTGTCATGTTTTTAAAAAAAAAATTCATTTATATGATTTCAAGCAATTTTGAGGTTTAGGTGTGTCAAAATACTTTGCATTGAAATAATAAAATCGTATTTTAATTGCTCGACCGGAAGGCGGAAGCCACGACGTGTATAAATTTCAGGTAAGCGTAGCATTCTATCCTTAATATATATATATATATATATATATATATATATATATATATATATATGCCTGTATATTTGTGTATGAAATGAAGTATAACCAAAAGTCAGTGGAATAAATTATTCAACTGACTTTAATGAATTTAGTTGGTTTGATGTGAACAAAGGAAGAATACACCGACAGGGAGAGGGGCTATAATTCTAAGAGTGCAGGGGAAACCAACATCGAGACTCATATAGTTATAGCAACAGTGAAAACATAAATGGATAAAATATACTGTTGACGGTTAGATATATAGGCATAGATTTAAGCAACAATATAAATCAATGCATAAAAAATAAGCCACATGTATAAAGAGTTTTTTTTAAAAAGCAATGACATCAGGAAAATTCAAACAATACAAATGTCAACAATATATTTCAAACAAATATGAATTGGAAAACTACTGATTTGACGAATGTTAAGCTCTTTCTCATGATTTTCATAGGCTTCGTTATGTTTCAAAACTGAGGGTAGAATAGTACCGTATACTTGCCCCCTCCCCCATAAAAATTTGCCCCACTTTCGGGAGCAATCTAAGAACAAAATGGACACATTCTTGAAATCAAATTTGTTACCCCCCCCCCCCCTCTTCATGAACCTTCGCCTGGTCAACCTTTAATGTGGTTTTCAAAAATCAGTGGCCGAATGCTTTAAGATCTCTTATCAATCATGCTTCTAATGAATTGGGCGAGAATGAGTGATACAGAATACGGCGCATTTTCCTGTAAAGAAGGGTCGTTAGCCCTATACATCCCCACCAACATGATAATGTTTGAAGCTGAGGTTTAGTCGCATCTCCCCCCCCCCCTCCCCGCTCTTTATTCATTTTATAAAACCCTTGCGTTTTAAAACTAGTATTAGTTTTAGGCCATTCTTGTTGGCATATATAATGCCTTTATTTTAAGTTAGGGACATCAATGAAACTTTTTGAAGGGTGAGGGTAAGGAATAGGGATGGGTCGTATCGGACCAAATTTGCATCAGTCTGGAAATTTTTCCATTAATAACCGAGAACAAAGAAAGAACAGCTTCTCCGATATATATATATATATATATATATATATATATATATATATATATATATCATATATATCATGTATAGTCCTGCTCATATTTTTTAAATAGATTTGCCGACCTCACTCAAAAATATCATTATGAGGTTTGCCGACACAGATTTTGGAGGGGGGAGGGGGGGTACACCGCTAACGTCGCCCCTGGACAAATCTCTTTCGAAAACAACTTTAAATAAATTTAATACAACTTTCATTTTAAAGAGTTCAAAATTGACAGCGAGAAAGAGCGAGAGAGGAGAGATGGAATAATTCATATCTCAAATCTAAATTGTCTTGAAAATATTACTTTCATCAATAAAGAAGAGGCAGAATGATGACATTACAGGAGTCTGAAAAGTTATATGATAAAACCTTGATAAACATGGTCTGATGCTAAAACAGACTCGGATTGACTGTTTTGAGCATTAATAACTTGAGCGAATGTGCTACATGACAATGGACATCGCTAAGGGAGGAAAGGCTGACATTCCTATTCAAGCATTTCCGTTGGCAAAATCAGTGATTTTTATAGCCTGTTGGCAAACCGCAAAATGATGACCACCCCCCCCCCCCCCCCGCCTTTAAAACAGACTAAATGTTTAACCTCTAACAGCAAATTTGAAAAATTTGAAAGTCTGATGATCAGTTATCATCCTTGTCGGAAAATCTGAATACACTGTATCTGATGATGATGATGATGATGATGGAGCAACAGAAAAATGAAATGAAGAAAAAAATAAGTTAACTTCCGAGGAAGAATTAAAAGAAGGAAAAGGGGAGACAGCTCTGAGAGCATCTCATAAATGGAAAGGGGGGGGGGGGGGGGTCTTTGTCACATTCTCCTGGATCATGCCCAAATTATTTCCAACACACACAAAAAAATATTAAAGAAATATCAAAAGCTGAACTTGACATTGGTATTCATATATTTCAGTGAAATTATAAAACGAACATAAATTTATCCAACTAAGCAATAGCTTATCGAATTCTCTATTGAATTCATCTACATTCCTCTTGTTATAAAATAAAAAAATAAAGGAAATGAAAAGATAAGATAGACTAAATAATTCTAAAGCATGCCAAGTTTATAATAATTCAACTCCAGGGGCGTATATGGGATTTTTTTAAATGGGGGGAGGGGCTCCGATTTCCATTCTAATAAGCCCCCCCCCAAAAAAAAAAAAAAAAAAAAAACTAAACAAAAACAAAACAAATAAAACAAATTAACGAAACAAAAAAACGAAACAAAGCAAAACTAAAAATAAAATTACAATTGAAAAAGAAAGCATAAAAACAAAAGTAATCAATCATAAAATGCCGGGGGGGGGCAATGAAATTTCCCCCAAATATTCCGACTATAACTAGTAACGAAGGAAAGAAAATCACTAAGATAAAATTTTCTTTACAATATTCAGACAAAGAAAAAAGAGATAAGAGAAAGATAATTAGATTTGAGAGTTGAGTCGAAATATATATCCAAGCAGTACATTTTCAATATGTTCAAATGTTTCTTTAATGGGAAACAATGTTATTGGTACACGCACCCCTCAAAAAAATGAAATTAACAAACGCAAACATAATTCTGAAAAATATTTTAAAATTTTTGTCCAATTTAAGCCAAACAAACCGCCGCGCCCATTATGACTGTTCAGTGTGTAAATAACATAGCGCGCGATAGTGGCCGGAAACTGGTCTCGATGTAGCATTGCGCAATTCGATCGCTGCGTGAGCGTCGGACCACCTTCGCGTGAATGAAACACATCATACGAAAGCGGAGGATTTCAGCTTCAGTTTAACGGTAGAATGAGACAAAAAGGTGAAGTAATACAGTTTGTAGGTCGCTAAAACTGCTTTGAGGATTGTGTAATAGCGTCATCTATCAGTACCCGATCGGCTACTGGTGTAGTCAGATCGGCTACTGGTGCACGAATTGCTCGCGACATTATCGGGTCGCCAGCGCTTGTCGACGAAAGATTTTGGGAGTGAGTTCCGATATTATTATGTCCAGAATTTTTGCATCATAGTATGAAATAGTAGATATTAAGATAAATTATACATTTCCTGATATTTGAAGAATTTTCAAAATCGATCGGTTACTGGTGCATATACGGTATATTGTAAATATTATACTTGAAACAATGTTGTAGTCCAGGGGCGGTATTCTGAGATTCATTTTAGCGAGATTTTATCTCACCTAAGACACGCCCATTTATATGCGATACCCAATAAGAAATGTCGTTAGATTTCAATTTGATCATGCTTAGCCAATGGAATTGCTCTTTGCCAGTCTCTGGGGCAAGAGAGCGCGAATGCGTTAATTTTACAATTTTCAATATGCATGCCTCAAAGCGCAAACGCGCTTTTGCTAGGATTTCCTTGAAAAGGACTGAGGTACTTTCAGAGGGTTTAGAACACCATCACCAGCATCATTGCAAGTATGATATTAGTTGACAAAAATCTTGAAATAGAATTCGATAATCATTTGAGAAAGTTGCTTGAGAAATATGGTCAATACTCAGTATTATTTTATTATTTTGATCGCACGACTAGCACAATACTTGTCAAAAACAGTTGCACTTTTCAGTCGTCCTAGAGATAATATACAAATATACAGGGCCCGAGGAAATCTAGTGCGATCTATGGGGTCGGTCGAAGTGACTACAGTCGTCTATTTCCTCGAGGGGCGAGAGCCCCGAGAGAAATAGACGATTGACTGTAGTCGCTGAGACCGACCCCATAGATCGCACTAGATTTCCGAATAAAGGCCCTGTATATTTGTTTTATATCCCTCATCAACAATTAAATATATTTGGATTTAACTTTGATCTAGATATGGCAAATTAATGTTAGATGGTATAAATCTCGCGTTGTTAAAATATACGGTTAGAGCAAAACACAGTGGACGCTAACTAACTTAGATTGACGCGATTGATAGTCGCTGAGCCTGAGACCGACCCGGCGTAGATCGAAGTAAATTTCAGAATAAAGGCCCTTACATTAATTTTCTTTTATAGGCCTCTAACTTTTAGGACTAGGTTGTCTATAACATCAAGTTAATTTTAATCCTGTTATAAAGTGTTAAAGCCTAAAGCAGGGTAGTACTAGATCTAGATCTAGATCTAGATCTAGAGATCTAGACTTCTATACCGTAACGTACGTAATCGGTGAAATTCCGAAAGTGAAAAGTATATGGATAGTTATGAACTGCACAGGCACAGTTAGATTAAATAAATAAGAAATACCTGATAAGGCTACTTCATTTGTTTCCAATCCTGGTTTGTTTTTGGTCCTCGTCAATTAAAATCATTTTTTTTCCCCTTTCAACGGACACTAGGCTAGACATAGGTCGCCATGTTTTGATTTCGACTGATGACGTGCGCGTTACGACGCGCATTATGCATTACTATATTAGCTAGTACGATTGCGCATGTTGAGAAACAGCTGATCTACTGACCTACATCCAATTACATTTACATAACCAACGCGTCGTGTGTCCTGACAGGTCACTTTTAAACTGTAAATCGAACACAATTTCATGCAAATTGTCAAGAATCTTTGACAAGATAGGTTGACAGAATTATTAATTGCAAATATTTACTGGGCTTAGTGTTACTTCATGCATATTTTGCAAAATTGACGGCTATTCTTTGTTCAGTGTCCGCCCCCCCCCCCCCCCCCCCCCCCTCACTTTTCTTTACATGGATTTATGAAAATTCTCGGGCTCGGCGTAGTTTCACTGGTGCCCGCGCCGTTCCATCGCGGGAGTTAGGCGAGGGAGACTACTGGCTGCTCGCCGTACGCGTCAAGAGAAATGATTCTAGGGAGCAAGGGGCAGTCGGAGGCATGATAGTAAAAAAACTATCATACTCTGAAAAGTATGACGTCACTAAACCTATTTTTCTCCCGGAGTAATTTCTTTTTCTGGTAGAATTATGATTAATCACATGAAGTGCTCTCGACCAATCCAAGAGCAAGGAATTTTTAATGAGGGATATAAAAGCCCCTACCCTATTTTAAGTTTATTTTATCTTTCCCATACAAATTAATGATGGGCGTACGCGTTTAAGGGTGCGCGTATCATGCGTGCAACTGTATAGGCGCGCGAGAGGTAGGAGACAGAGATAAAATATGAGATAAAATCCGAGATAAAAATTGGTCTCAGAATACCAATTTTTTTTATAAAGATAAAATTAAAAAAAATTAGAGATAAAGTGGTGCTCAGAATACCACCCCAGGGATTTAGTCCATGACGAATAAAGAATTAATTCCAAAGTACCATGAACATAAATCGTAGTAGAGCATCAGCATCACAATATGGATTTATTCTCTTGGAAACCTCACCGTCACACAATTATTCACAGTGATGCATGTGGTGATGATGATCTGGTATAAGCGATGGATATCACCATTTACACCCTCGGTTGTAACTAAGTATCATCAAATGGCATGATTGGAGAGATCACCATATTTTCCTGTTTAACACCTCTCATCAGAAATTATATTATTTGTAGCATATCAACAATTAAAAGAAAAGGCATCGTCTTATTATGGAGCCATATGTTTATTCCTACAGGGCTGTGTTATTTCTCAAATAGCGGGTGACATCCATATGAGTGAGACTTAAATGTATGGCGGAGATTAACCTACGCTGACGTAACTTGATGTACAAGAAAAATTATGTAACAGCTTCAGAATCTCAGCAACGATCGCTCTTGGTTCCAACAAAGATCATTATCGGTAATACAGGCTAAATGATAGACCAATTGTCCAAGTGCATTACTACATCATCAGGAAACAGTACAGCAAGACTGTCAAAGACGTCATTGTTGTGAATAGGTGCTGTGGACATCATGAACTGTAGCACCTCAAGTCATACGAACTAATATAGTTTAGTAATTCAACATTCACTTTTCAGATTTTAATATTGTTATCTGGCGATGTGAATCCGAACCCAGGCCCTGTCACACATAACTTGGCCTCCTCGGATAACGACCACAGTACAAAGTATTCTATATCATACAATTACGATAGTAAAACACTTCACTCTTTTAATTCTCGTTTATGTTCACTACTGTGGCGTGAACAGCATGAGGAATTATGTAATAGGATTAGTCTTTGGGTATTAACAGACATGACAGAGGGCGGAAGACACATCGAGGTAAGAAGGGTGGCCGTGATCGTTTTAATGACAACCTCAAACTTGGTATGATTAATTGCCGTTCTGTTCGTAATAAATCTACCTCATTACAGGAATTTATTATTGACCATAGATTAGATTTTACATGTGTTTGTGAAACTTGGTTAACTGTATCAGATGATGCAGTGATTGCTGATCTTTGCCCTCGTGGTTATCTGTTCAAGTATCACCCCCGAGCTTCCAAGCGTCTCTACACGGCTCGACATCATAGTTGTATACAGACCACCAGGATATCAGTCTTTCACTCAGTTTCTCAACGACTTCTCTGCGCTTCTTGACGAGAGGTTGTACAAATCATCCCCACTTTTGATCACCGGAGATCTAAACGTTCATCTAGATAGCACTTCATCCCAGCACACTCTCAAGTTTTTGGACCTTATTAACAGTCATGGCCTATCCCAGTTGGTCACATCTCCGACTCACGACAAAGGTCACATTCTGGACGTCGTTCTTGTGCGCGATTCAGACAATCTGTCAATTTCGAAGCCCAGTATCGTTCAAGGTTTATCAGACCATGCTGCTATCACTTGTGTACTTCGCTTCACTAGAACCGCACGCAGCGATAGAACATTCACTTCCGGTAATATTAAAGACATAAACAGGATATCCTTCGCAAAGGATGTTGCTGAGAGTGACATTATGCCTTTGATGTCGGAGAGTGTCAACACAGGTACTAGCCGCCACAACACCATCCTTTCCTCGCTCCTCGATATTCACGCTCCTGCCAAGATTCGCAAGGTTAGGGGCCGTAATATAAGGACAATCCCTGGTACAACGGCGAGATTACTGCTGAGAAACGTAAGCGCAGGCAACTTGAGCGGAGATGGCGATCTAATGGAAAGCTTCACATTGACAGAGAGATGTTCCGTGCACAACGCGATTTCGTGAACTATCTCGTCGAACGAGCCAAACGTTCCTACTTTGTGGGGCTAATCGATAACTGTGGACACGACTCTAAGAAACTCTTCTCTACCAGTCAGGGAGATAGCCGTAGTCCCTCGTTTTAGGGTACACTGAAGCGCAAGAGGCCGTTATGTATTAGCGCGAAGCGAACTGGTCACAGGGAACCGTTATAAATGTTCTTATTCCAGTCGCTACGAGAATAATTCACCGAAGCGAGCGAACGAGAGAGGGAGAGAGAGAGAGAGAGAAAGAAAGAAATGCACAGGCAGCTCCCCATCGAGCGGGATGGCGGAGGCCCGCACACAATAACATACGCGCAGATACACACACACACACACCCACTCCCCCGTGTGTGTATGGTGTACACACAGTCTATGCATAGGGCATTACAGGCACAGTGTGTTTCGTTGCATTGCTGCAGCAAACTAAAAACGCCTTGAACGAATCTGTGACACGTAGATTCAAAAAATACATTTTCGAATCGCGTTTTCATCCTTCTGTTACGAATTTTCCTCATGTCTTGTGAATCCTTTTTGGGGGAGGGGATAAACTTTATTTATCCATCTTTCATTGACTGAAATTTCAACATCAACATTCCATGAGGGTTTTTGGTGGTGAATGTTTAAAGATATGTATGTCAAAGCGGTGTAGGATTGTCATTCACTTTGTACATGTCGATCAATGGTCAGAAAGCGGTTAAAGCTCATGTACAGTATTGGTAGCAAAAAGGTAATTGGAAAGAAAAATGTTAAACACTGTCTCATGTTGTTCTCCTTGTATCAAAAGATGTCTGTAAGAGATCATTTGGTATTCCATCTATGATTTCTGGTGAATTTCAGTGTAAATATCTGTAAGGAATGCTTGATCACTGCCATTATGCTAGGACCCTTCCACCCTGACGGCTCCCCGCACAGCAATCTTGGGGCTTCGCATAGAGACAGCGTGTGTGCACTGTGTGTAGCTACTCATCATTGGTTTTACACGTGTGTTTACAGTGTATAGCACATGCTGCCTTTGTTGGGATTTTACGTGCCTGTCCCGGCACATAAATTAGTTTTTGCCTCTTATTTGTTTAATATCAAACTTTAGGAGGCGAAATCTTCACAGTGTCTTAGTATTGCTAGTATCTTGCTATTTATCAACAAAAATTGAAGAAATCTGACGAAAAGTTTTTGAGGGCTTACCAAAACTTTACATGACCTTTAAAGGTCATGAATGATTCATTGAGGCCAATCGTCCCTTTTGTTGGTGATTTTGATCATTCCCGAAATCTCGGTACTCTCCCTGACTGTCTATGGCCAATCGTCTCCTGAATCGGAAACAGAACTCTCCACTTCCAAGACATGCTGATAGTAAAGAACTGGCTCAAAGATTTATTCAGTTCTTCCGCTCAAAGGTTCATAAGATTCAGGACAGTCTCACTCCAGACTTAACTCCACCTGATCCTGTCACGTCAGCATCCCTCGAGACGATTCAACCTACCACCTCCGATGAGATACAATCACTGCTCCGTAGATTGCCAGCTAAGTCATGTCAACTATACCCTGTCCATACTGTTCTCATCAAGGACTGCTCTTCTATTTTAGCCTCTGTTATCTCACAGATTGTCAACTTAAGTATTGATCAGGCATGCGTACCTTCTGTCCTTAAATCGGCACACATTCTTCCTTTACTGAAGAAACCTAATCTTGATTCTGAATTACTAAGTAATTACCGTCCGGTTTCTAATCTCCCGTTTTTGTTCAAAAATTGAGAGGGTGGTGTTCTCTAGATTAAACGATTACTGTCTCGATAATGACCTTCTTGACCCTTTTCAATCTGCATATCGTCCCCACCACAGTGTAGAAACCCTCCTTGTTAATATATCCAACTTTATTCTCCAGGAGATGGATGGTGGAAAAGTAACTGCTATATGTTGCTCCTTGGTTTGTCTTCCGCCCTTGACTCTGTTAGCCATACTGTTTTGGTGAATACTCTCATGTCTCTCGGTGTTAAAGGTCAAGCCCTGGAATGGTTCAAATCGTACCTGTCATGTCATTATCAAGCTGTCTCAATCAACGGTTGCCTTTCAGATTTTTTACCTCTTACATGCGGAGTTCCGCAAGGCTCTGTGTGCGGGTCCACCATGTTTTCGTTGTATTTAACCGCTTTGAAGAATATTTTTCATCACCACTCTCTTTCTTATCATGTTTATGCTGATGATATTCAAATATATACTTCTTTCAAACCCAATCAGACCAATGCAGCCAGCGCTATCCATAATCTCGAGACATGTGTACAAGATGTTCATAATTGGTTGAACTCACATTCACTAAAGTTAAATCTTGCTAAATGTGAATTTGTTATGTACGATTCTAAGACTCAGAGAAGATTTCCATCAGTTCAATTACTCTTGCTGGATATGAAATTACCTTATCCAGTGTATGCCGTAACCTTGGTGTGTTTCTCGACTCAAATATGACAATGTCTACACAAATTCAATATGTCTCAAAATCAGTTCGTTATCAGTTACGCAATTTAGGTTTTATTCGTAAATATCTTAACCGTAGTGCCACTGAGAAAATTACTCATGCTTTAATTTCATCTCGCTTGGATTTTGGTAATGGCCTCTTGTTTGGTTTGCCTCACAACCTACTCACAAAACTACAAAAATTACAGAATGCCGCTGCTCGTGTCGTGAATCTCTCCAACAAGCACAGTCACATCACACCAGTTCTCAAATCACTTCAATGGTTGCCCGTAGAAGAACGTATTGTTTTTCAAGATTCTATTGTTATTATTTCACTGTATACATGGCTCTGCTCCGCAGTACAACATTGGCTTGATCAAGCATTACCTTCCCTCTAGACTACTACGTTCTCAAAATTCTGGCTTACTTGTTATTCCTAGGCTTAATACAAAGTGGGGGGAGCGAACCTTCGCTCATGCTGGGCCGTCAATATGGAATACTCTCCCTCAATGGATTAGAAATAGCAGTTCTGGTGAGGTCTTCAAAAACAATCTTAAAAAGTATCTGTTTAATTTGGCCTATAATTGATTGCACTTTTGTTTATTGTCATCTTTTGCACAAGTTGGGCCTTGAGCACTTGATCATCAAGTGGATTTGGCGCCTTATAAATCTTATATATCATTATTATTATTATTATTATTATTATTATTATTATTATTATTATTATTATTCAATGGTTTGCAGTATACAAAAATGGTAAACTACACTGAGATGATTTGAAGCAGCACAATTCTGAATACTATTCTTTGAGCCCTGACAATTATAAACTAAAAAACAAAGATATTTGAATTTGACCTTTGTGACCCAGGGGTAAGATTGAACTTAGACCTTCAATTCGTGAAATCGACTTACATTGAAATTATAACATCACTATGGCATTCGACACCACTTACCCGTCAAGACAAATCATATCTAAACAAAGTACTATCCATTATGATATATAGTTCAACTTTGACCTTGAACTGACCCCTTCTGGCAATGAATGAATGATCTCAGAGATTAGTTATACACACCTAAAACCCCTTCATTAAAACAGACATCTCTAACAGTTTAAAAATCTATCGTATGCACGGGCATGTAAACAGGTAAAAAATTGACATTTATTTGACCCTTATGACCTAAACGGGACCTTAAATTGCCAAAACTTAGTTAGAAATGAATTCTACGTCCCTCGAAACCCCTATACATACACCATACACTAGTATGTGACATGTAGTTCAAAAGTTGGGTTTCAATATGACTACCCGGCGCCATTTTGGATTTATGCATATTATAAAAATTGCTTAAGGTTGCCGTTTGGGCAACAAAGCTGAAATTGTTCTAGGACCGCATAAGATCACAAATCAGCAAAAAAAAACTTCAGTGTACGCAACTTTTCTAGGTTCATGAAATGTCAAGCCGACTAAATGGACATTTCCTTGTTCTTTCGTTTTCGCCCCCCCCCCCAAAAAAAAACAGAAAAGAAAGGGAGATACTGGTCTGTAACAAAAAGCACCCTTCCCCTCGGACAAACAAATATACTTACATAAAAATTGCTCTTTATAATCATTTCATAGTTCCTACCATTGATAAGCATACAGTCTCACCTTTACATATTCATTTCCTGTCCCCCCCCCTTCCTTTATCTCATTGAAAGACAAACATTACATTACAAATAAAAGTTACAAAGACTTTACAAGCTTAATAACTTATTATTTTTCTCTATCCTTTCATGATTGCAAATCTATATTTTATAAAATGGTGAGGAAGTAAGATTCATCAACTTCACCATTGTTCAATAGAGGAATACAAGTACAACATTCAAGAGACACAATAGTAGAAAGCGCATAAAATACAATATGTTTTAAAGCCTACATTTGTTATCATTATATATTTTTCTTCATTATTTCTTCATGAAAATCATCGCCGATATCATTTATAGACAAAGAGTAGGAAAGATATCTTTACTGCACTTTAGAATAACTTTTAAAAATTGTAATTACAAAAAATAATAATTAGTCCAAAATCAGTCTAAGAAGTTACATCAGATTCCTCTAAAATTTAGAAATAAAAGGGGCCGCGGAGCGTTTTTGAAAGTTGGGGGGGGGGGGGTCTGATTTGATTTCACTCATTAATGAAAATTTTCGAACGTTTTTTCCGAGCTTTTATAAAAACGCGTCTACTCAAAACAAGTGTTCCCCTGTTCCGCGGCCCATGGGCCCATGTACAGTTTTTAAAGTCATGACATATTATCTTTCAACAAAAATGTTTTCACGAAATCGCCTTAAAGGGATAGTCCGCCCGGTGTTTAATAAACTTGAATAAAAGCAGAAAAATGAGAGAAACTGATTAGTGAAAGTTTGAGCCAATTCTGATAAGAAAGTTATGAATTTTTGAAGTTGTAATCAATCAAATATAAATTGGCAACTCCTTGACGTATCTTGCGAGCTCCTCTCCCATTTGCTCAGTACAGAAAAAATCATAAATTTTCATTTTCTTAGTTTCCGATGAAGGAATATATTTGTTTCATACAGGTTTTTGTGTTAAAACATATGAGCAATGATTATATCTAAAGTGCATATATGCTTGAATATTTTCTCTAGAGAGAATTGTAATCAATTATTTTTGGGGTATAGAGCAAATGGGAGAGGAGCTCACAAGATACGTCATGGAGTTGCCAATTTGTGCTTTTGATTGATTACAACTTCAAAAATTCATAAATTTCTTATTTATCGTCGTATTTAACTCAAACCTTCACTGATCTGTTTCTTTAATTTTTCAGCTTCTTGTAATCAACTTGTAACCAACTTGTAATCAAGGTAGACTTTCCCTTTTAATAAAGGCCATTTCTTTGACCGCTTGACAATGGACTAATAGGCCAAACACACTGATTCACTGCTGCTCAGATGAATCTTGAGATTTATCAACATGAAAAAAAAAATCTAATTATCTATTCTGACCTTTTTAGATAAAAGACTTCATGGCAGCCACATAGCCCAGATACTTTACAAGACATAATAGAGGGGCTTGTTAATAACAAGCCCCTCTATTATGTCTTGTCCAACAGGTGCAGATGGACAATGGATGTGTTTACATAATCCTGACAATGTCATTTGACTACTTTTGAGAAAGCAATACAATTTCCACAATTTAATAACTTATTAATGAAAAATAATTTGACACCAAAATGCACCCCAAGAAAGTTACAATATTCAAGATTGTACTATGTAAATTTGACCTGAATTGAATTACACACATTCGAGTTATGAAGGTTATAATGCCAAAAAAGGGATTTTCTCTACATCCAGAGCATTTTGGGCAGCAAAGCTTGGTTTAGGGGGCACTGTGGTATTTTTTTAGGGGCGTGTTACACCTCCTTCCCGATGGAAATTTTTGTCAGTTTTTTAAAATATTTTTGTAATATACAGTCATACCTCTTCCTTCTGACAAAATTTGGTTCACGGGCCTTAAGCGGAAAAATTTTCCCCAATTTTTAGGGGCGGTCTACCAACCCATTTTTCAGTTTTGTCAGTTTTCGTGTTTTGGTAATGTATAGTCATACACCTTCCTTATGACAAAGCTTGGCGCATATGTTAGATGGGTTGAAAACGGCCAGACTTTGGGGCCCTTTTGGGGGCCAAGCCCGGCGACTTCGTTCGAGCTGACAAGCTTTTTGTGAATGACATCGATGGTCTAAGTAACTCTAGGCGTCAAATCTCATATGTAAAATGTGACTATTTCGGGACAGGCTCCCAGACTAAGACTGATTAGTGCCCTTTTTCAATTCTAATAAGTGCCTCTTTTTCTTTCCATTTAATACCTTTCCCCGTTCTGATAATTGCCCCTTTTTACTTCTGATAAGATCTACTTTTTCTTTCATTGAAGTCCATTTCCCCCTTTTGATATTTGTGTAATTTACTCATGAATGGTAGATTTTAGCATTTCAGCAAGCTCCACTATTCTCACGCTTTCGTCATGTGCGGACGTGTCTTGTGAGCTCTCTCTCGCTACAAACCGTCACCAACGCAATATAATACACAGTATTATCTGTCATATATTGGTAATCATCACCAAAATAACTGCACCTTTTATTCGTTTTACCTTACATCGATCTAGTTTTGATTGGACTCAACATCAATCATATTGTGATACTGCGTCGTTACCATGGTCGGCACCAATACACACCTAGGTAAACTACAGGCGGATATTACGGGCGGAAAACGACATAAACATGCCAAACTATACAACTATACAACTGTCGAGTAGATGTATAGTTTTGACCAATCAGAACACAGGAAACTAGAGGGCGCCCTTGATGTCGAGCCAGAGCTATCCATACAGAGAGTCCTGACACTGGAGGTCGCTTCTGATTGGTCAGTCATTTCATGGAGCTTCAAAAAGTTCCCTCTCATAGAGAATGTACGTGAAAGGGAACTATTGGAACCTCCATGATCCGCCATGTTTTAAACAAAGACCGCGTACGCGCATGCCTATTATGCGCGTGTCACAACTCTCTCTATCAACGCGCTCTGTGTCGAGCTAGAAAGGACGCACAATTTGGAGCTGTGAAATAAATTTTTAGTTTTGACGGCCTATTTCCATATAGACTTGAGTTTTGGAAGTTTTTAATTGAAAGAAGGAATTATGTTAAGTTTCAAGAGACTGAGGAAGTCGAGTTCAGAGGAAAAAAGTGAAGAAATGGACCAACAGAAGATCTCAAGTGAAGGTGCCACTCCCACCTCATCGTTCAATACAGAGGTACGTACTGAGGGTATGGAATCCATATTACATAACATACTAGAGAAGGTGTCTGTGCTCGACGATATTTGTAAGAAAATTGGTGTTATTTCTGAGAAAGTGGTGAAAATCGAAGCTAATCTCGAAAATTTAGATACTAGAATGTCGGATCTTGAACCTGGAGTCGACTTCTTGGAGAGAGAAGTGAGTGAAATTAAACATGAAGTAGGAGAAGTTCGTACAACCAAGGCCGATTTTGAATATGTTAATGAGCTAAGAAGGAATGTAGTCGATCTCGTCAATAGGAGCAAACTGAACAACGTTATTATACACGGGATCCCCGAGGGGGATGAGAATACAGCGAACGGAAAACCGGATTGCATAACATTCGCCCGTAACTTTTTCGATACGCATAATATGAATATGCATGAATATGCTCACCGAACGCCCCCCCCCCCCCCCCCCCCGGTGTAAAGCGTCCTACAGCTACAGAGAATGAAGTTCGCACGCGACCACACCCCATTCACATCAAGTTGTTACGGTTTAATGACCGCGAAGCCATTCTTAAACGGAGCTCCGTCTTAAAAGATGTGCGTATTCGCGGCTCAAAAATAGGAATCAGCGATGATGTTCACAAAGAAACGAGGATGGAACATATAAGCAGCTCATGGTGAAAGTGAAAAAGTTGAGAGAAGAAAACAAGTTTGCCTTCATCCCAAACTCGGTGCCTCGAGTGATCAAATATAAAGATGGCCCGAAAGATTCTCCTGGTCCACTGAAAACACTTAAAATCGCAGATCTCACCGACAACGAGGCTTCCAGATAAACAACACCTAGGATAAACACCTCCTTTTACAAGTTTTACAGATAGACATACAAATGATTACAAATAATTATCAAATAATTATAAAATATAAGTACCAATTTGATACAAAAAGTCAAGTAAATAACTAGTTTTTGTGAAAGTTCTGCATCTAGTACACCACCACTTATAACTCTAGGCTAGTATTACTATCGGTACTTATGACCTTTTGAAAATTACTGCTTATCAAATACATAGCATCAGTTTTTATATTAGGCCTACTATAAATCTGAATTGTAAAATGCTCCTTTTTTGTCGCCATGGAAATATATACTAGCGAACAAACAAAGATTGCAAAGCACCAATGTTTGTTTTTTAGTATTTCCTTGGAAATTGTATTAATTTTGTTTTTTGTTTTGTTTTCGCATTTGCCTACAAACGTAGGTCAAAAACACAATTCACAATGTTGTTTAAACGTGTGCTTTACCTATCATAGAAGGATACTACATGCAAACCTGTACTTCACATGTTACTTGCTTGATCTAGATTACTATATGAATATACTATATGAATATGAAACCTTTCATTTTAAATGAATGAGTTAATTGACATCAAAATTTGTTCTCTTAACGTGAGAGGACTTGGGAATTCCTTTTCAACTGGATAAGAAATCAAGATTGTCATGTTGCATTTTTACAAGAAACACACTCCACAGTAAATTCAGAAAAAAGATGGTGCCAAGATGGGGATACAAGATTATTTTCAATCACCGCCGATCTGATAGTGCTGGAGTATATGCTATTAAAATCTTCAGCCACTTTTGATTTATTGAACAATGTTAAGAATAATGGTCGAACACTTTTGATCACTATTAAGATTAATGAAACTACAATAACACTTGTTAACATATACGGCCCAAATAATGACTGTGATAAGTTTTTTACCGCATTACATAATTTGGTTTTAGAAAACGGGGAAGAACCTTATCTAATTGGCGGTGATTTTAATACAGTTCTAAATGCTAATTTAGATAAATTCCCAAAACTGTCACAAAATCACCCAAAATGTCAGAAGGCTATTATAGATATGATCTCAGATTTTGAATTGACAGACGTATGGAGATCTTTTCACCCCACACAGTTAAATCATACGTGGATGTCTCATGACTGTAAAATCGGAAGCCGAATAGATTATTTTTTGGTTTCTGAAAGTCTTATTACATCAGTTGTCAAATGTGATATTAGTTTTGGCTACAAAACCGATCATTTTCAAATATCTTTATCCCTAATGAAATCAGTAACCAAAAGAGGACCAGGATTTTGGAAATTGAATACCTCTCTGTTAGCTAATACAGAAGATGTTGAGATCATTAGAAATGAAAAAATGCAGTCTTACTTGATAATGAAAATTTGGACCCCAAAAAGACTTGGGAATTCCTGAAATTCAGAGTAAGACAGAAGTTCATTCATATTTCGAAACAAAAGAAATAAAATTGTCAAAAAAGATTAAGTCAATTAGAGTAAGAAATAAATAAACTGAATAATAAAGATAATATCAACAATGATGCGCGATTACTTAATGATTTAAAAAATAAAAAGAGAGAACATAATGAATTACAAGAAGAAATTGTACGGGGTATTATTGTGCATGCGCACCAAAGCAAAATGGATTGCCGAAGGTGAACGCAATACTAAATATTTTTTCAATCTAGAATAAAGAAACAATAAAAAAAAAATGTATCACTAAATTGCAGACCGAAGATGGAATTATTACTAATGCGAAACGTATTCTTCAAGAAGAAAGGTCTTTTTATCTTTTATTCATCAGTCAGCAAAGGTGACACATGTTTTACTCCTATAGATAACCTGAATCTACCAATGCTAGATTCGAGTGACAATAGCCTGTTGGGAGATTAGATATCGGAGAAAGAATGTTATGATACTATTTTAACATTTGCTAATGATAAGTCGCCAGGGTCTGACGGTCTCCCCATCGAGTTTTATAAGGTCTTTTGGCCAGAAATCAAAATATTGTTATGTTCCGTTTATAATAAAAGTTTTTTTGACAAATCTCTTCCACATTCTATGCGGAAAAGTGTCATTTCTTTGCTACAAAAGAAAGGCAAAAATCTGCTATCTCTCAAAAACTGGCGTCCGATATCACTACTCAATAGTGATTATAGAATTTTAGCCAAAATTCGTTCTCTACGGATTAAGAAGGTTTTACCAAAATTGATAAGTGATGACCAATATGGCTTCCTAGAGGGCCGTTTCATTGGAGAAAACATACGCCTATTAATTGATATTCAAAATTTCTGTATATATATATATTACTCATAACGTTAAGGGCCTAGCCTTGAGTATCGACTTTGAAAAGGCTTTCGATATGATTGACTGGGAATTTTTATATTATGCTTTGAATGTTTTTAATGTTGATCAGTCATTTATACATTGGGTCAAATTGTTATACTTTAACGTAGAAGGTTGCGTAATGAATAATGGCTTTTCTTCAAAGCCTTTTGAAATACAACGCGGAGTGAGACAGGGTTGTCCATTATCTCCGTACTTATTCCTTGTAGCAGTCGAACTACTTGGTTGCCTAATTCGACAGAATAACCAAATTAGAGGATTAAAAGTTCATGATATTGAAGTTAAAATCAGTCAGTATGCAGACGACACAACTATATTTCTTGAACCTGACGAAGCAAATATTGAATTTTGCGTTAAAGTGTTGGATGTTTTTAAAAACATGTCGGGTTTGAAAATTAACATTGAAAAATGTAATATAATAAGATTAGGAAACTTTTCAGATATATTATGTCGTAACATTCCATTTAAAGTGTAACTAAATTAGAGAGAAAAAAGGTGCTGTTTCCATGTATTTTTGCATTCAAATCACGAATCTGGCAATTGATTGTCAAAATTATGTCTCGTTTTGGCGAAAAAGGGGGAAAAGTAGAGGTTTGGGGACCGTTCCTTAAAACACGTGAGCTGATTGGCTCATTGACGTCACACCCCCAAGTGACGTATTAAGAGTAAGAGGCACAAGATCTGCAGGCTGCGGCAATGTAACATTGTACACACAATGCGGTATTTGACCCCTCTGTTCAACGGACAATTTATGAAAAAGGGAAATTGATCTAAGGAGTGAATAATCATTATCAATATATTTTCTTTAAGATCAGTGAACACTTTTGCCCAAATATACAGCTCTTGTTTTGTTTTTTTAACTTTTCTTTGAACAATGTTCTCATACATCTGAGCTTGCCGAATGATAGTTTTGCATTGGTCTTAAACGCGTACACAGCCGTTTTATGCGTCTGTGCAATGTACTACACATCTTTAGTACGGCAACTATGTTCCCCCTCGTACTAAGCGACTTGTGAACGCTTTTGTTTGGTTTGTTTTTTTACTCTCGCCTTTTTTTAATTCGCTTTACATGTACTACGGTAGTACTGACTTAGATTTTTGGCTGAATTCTTCGAGTAACTCAGAGAGATGGATAGTGATCGCGAGTCCGATTTGGAGGACTTTTTTGAGCCAGATACGAACTCTGATTTATCAGATGATTTATCGATCCCGAAAGAGAAGAAGCTCAAGTGCAGTGGCAAGGGGGAATTAAACACACGAAAATATGCGATGCAAATGGTCGATGCGGTGAAGGTCATGCTCGGCACCGGGCTGGGCCTGCCGGGGCCTGCGGGCGCGCACGGTATATAGGTTGGTGGAATATTTCCCCTTACTTCTCGTACGTCACAGATCACGTGATCATGATGTCGCTCGATGTGTTTTTTTTTAGGGGCGGGGCTTATGACTGTGTAAATCAGCAAAAATGTACTTTTCAAATGATTATGAAATACGACTGAATGCATAAAAAAGTGTGTGATAGATATTTTTTGGCTCCTGATGACTCCTTCCTACGAAAAATGGGTAATTAATTTTTTATTTTAGTCACCCTTTAATTGGCCTTCAGATTATCTTATATATTTGGGCATTAAGATCCCGCACACTGAATGTCATCGTTTATATGATCTTAACTTCAAACCCAAACTAGAAGAAATAAGGACAACCTTAAATATTCGGAATTGTAGAACACTGACTCTCTATGGAAAAATTGTCATTATAAAATCCCTTATTATTCCCAAGTTGATCCATCTTATGTGTATTATATCAAGTCCACCTATGACTTTTTTTACGGAGGTTCAGCAATTAATTTTTAAGTTCTTATGGAGTAATAAGAAAGATAAATTAAAACGTTCTTTACTTTACAATGAATATGATGAAGGCGGTTTGAAAATGCCGCTTTTATTATCTTTTAATAGTGCCATGAAAATTACATGGGTGAAAATAACGATAACAAATGGAAAATGTTTTTTAGAATGGCTCTTGACCACGTTGGTGGTGACAGCTTTGTCAATTGGAATCTCTCTTGCGATCATTTGTCTTTTGTTGAAAGCACTGATTCATTTTGGAAGGATGTTCTGACTGCTCGGTGTTATTACAAATACTATAATCCAGTTAAGTTTAAAGAAATTATTTCTCAGCCACTATGGTTTAACTCTCATATATTGGTTGGCGGTAAACCTGTTTTTATTCAGAGGTGGTTTGAATCCAATATGATATATGTAAGAGATATTCTAAACGATGATGGTTCCTTTATGTCATTCAATGAAGTGTTACAGAAGTACGATTCAGGATCTTTCCTGACATATTTTTCAATATTATCTGCCATTCCTAAGCAATGGAAAGACATCATAAAGCAAGGTATATATATATGACTGAAGAATTGTTACCAAGTCAGTGCAATGAAAATCTTGATAAATTTTTGAAACTAAAAAAGGTTTCTAAACTCTGTTACTCACATCTTCTTAAAAGCTATAGAATTTCTATTTCAGAAACAGATCACCAAAATAAATGGCAAACTGATTTGTCACTGGACTTGAGTAATTCTCTCATATGGAAATCCCGTTTCTCTTTGATTTATAAATCTTCGATAGATAATAAAATGAGGAATTTCCAATTTAAGTTTATTCACAGGAAAATTTCTACGCAACATTTTTTGTATAAAATAGGTATAAGTGAAACTTCAAATTATAACTTATGTGAAGCTTATCCGCAAACATTAATTCACTTATTTGTTAGATGCAAATCTGTGACATTATTTTGGAATGAAATTTGTTTATGGCTCAAGAGTAAAAATATTCGTTATATTATGTTGACAGATGAGGAAATTTGTTTTGGAACCTTACTTCTTGATCAATTTTATTTGATAAACACAATAATACTCCATGCTAAATATTTAATTTTTTCATGTAAAGCTCAGAACACAGTTCCCTTGTTTAAAGCCTTTTTATTTTCAATTAAAAGTATAGTTTTAACCAATCAGATCACAGGAAACTATACAACTATACATCTACTCCCGCAGTCTGGAATAGATGTATACTTTTAACCAATCAGATCACAGGAAACTATACAACTATATACATCTACTCCCGCAGTCTTGAAGACAAAGAAACAAATAAAGACAGTGGTAATTGCCAAGTTTGCCAATTACCACTGTCGTGATGGAATATATCGTGCCCGAACACTTTTCCGCTAATGCGAAGGGACTCCTGTGTTCATTCACGAGAGTCTCACTAAGTCACGAAGTCAGTTATTTTGGAAAGTAAAAAGTGACTTCAAATATCATGTAAAAGTGGTCTGGACACAAGATGGCCGCATCATTGCCAGACTCAAAACAGATGACAAAAAGGTAGTCATCAAGAACAATGATGACCTCCATAAGCTAAAAGACAAGTCGAATGATAAGATGCTTTAATAATGAGACGTAATTCCACTTGATGAGCCTATATTGTGTGGGAAGATCACCGATTGTGCCCTCTATACATGTCTATTGGCATTTTGATGACCTGCACACAACTTTCAAAGTTCTTGTAATCTCTGTTGTGATTCGTCCAATCTTCTGATCACCAGACCGTGCCGACTCATTCTTCTCCCGATGAACAAGCCATTCCACGGATCACTGCATCAATCTGCGTCGTGTGTCACCTGACCGTGCGAATGATTTCTCCGACTGTTTCAACGTCCGCAAACTAGCAATGCATCACGTGACAATAGGCCTATGATCTCAACTCTTCGTCTATTATCTGCCAGTCATGCAAGAGCCTTAGCTACTTATACAAGTCAAACTTTCTGGAACGATTTCAAATTATGAATGGGGTTCACGGAGCGCATCATTGAAATCATTCTCTTGACGTTTATGACAGTATACTGTGCAGTTTGTATTGAATTTTACGTAAATATATGGTGGCGACCGTTATATTTCATTGAGCCCACGTTTAAAGCTTTTTTTTTTTTTAATTACCCACGCCGATAAAATCGGCAGGGTTATGTAAAGGGTTCCGTATGTTTGTATGTTTGTTTGTTTGTTTGTTTGTTTGTGTACAAGATAACTAGAGAACGGGTGAACGGATTTGCACCAAATTTTCAGGGATTGTTTGGATAGTGACAGGAAAGAATCGATTTGATTTTGGTGATGATTGTTTGATCCCTGCAAATTCTGTGTGACCTTCTAGTTTTGACTCTATAGTATAGTATATGCAAAGATCACCGTTTCGCACGTATAAGTTACGAAGCGGTTTTAGCAGCCATTGTACAATGCCTCAGTCGGACACAGGGGTCATGTTTTTTCGGTACATAAATTTCGAGTTAGGTAAAGCCATGTGTTAAGACAAAATCATCAGGGGTTAGTACACATAATGGGTGATTTCACGCTCGGTGTTGGTGTTTGGTGTTGGTGTTTAGAGCAAAGATTCTCCTAAAATCGAGCTCCAACACCGCTGTTCAGATTTAAGGAGCCGATACCGATATCCAAACAAAGCGCATCGATAGCTTAACACTGGTAATGGCGTCAGCACCATTCTCAACGAAGAAGAAAAAAATGTTTTTAACTACTGAATTATTAGTCTAGAATATCGTAAAATTGCCCGAGTAGTCCGGTGATTCTAAAAGCAATCCTTATTTGATCTAGAGACCGGTAAGAAACTTCACAGAAATGGATAGTATTGATAGGAACAGTAAGTTTAGATTTAATTTCTCTCGAGTTTCTCACTTGCAGCAGAAAATGCTGCGGTAGCTAATGCAGCTAGACGCCGGATCGGACGGCCCAGCGCGTACATGGCAAAAGGCCAAATTTCGGGCATCGGCTCAGATTAGCCGTGAAGTTTCATTACTTTTGCATTGTGATTGTTGATTTAGAACGCATCCTAGTTAATAATGTGGATTCTCCGGGTCTTTTACTACGGAATATCGAACATCATATTTATCAAATCTATCTGGAAAAAAAAACTAGGTATGATTTGTTATTCACTCATTCCGCCCCTTTAAAAAGCAAAGGTAGATCTAGTTCCTTTCCGTGTGCTCTAGATCGAACGTTGGACTAAATGTTGGCCTAGATTTAATTTCAGACCTATATGAACATACTACCTCATAACACCTGTAAAATTACACTTCGAATGATGCCTACTGACTTGATTTCTCACGGCTAATCCCCCAAATTTCCCGTATCTAGCATACAAGTAGCAACACCAGCACCAACACCGAACGTGAAATGAAAATTTCTTAATCCCTAGGGTATAGTGTTAGTGAACGGAATTTTGTACATGAAATTAAACACCGGCTGCCGAGCTCGGTTCAGCAGACAACATCTGACAAAAATTAAACACCGGCAACCGGAACTACGTCAGAAAATCAGAGGTCAACACCTAACACCGACTGATTTTTTTCTCATTTCATAGTCGGTGTTAGATCATGATTTCGCGGCAAAATAAACACTAACCACAAACACCAACACCGAGCGTGAAATCACCCAATGTAGATTTCAGTTTTGACCCCATAGTATAGTATTGCAACTACTCTGTAGCACCGCCAAGGCGTGGGTCTGCCGCCTTTGACGGCCCCTCTAGTTTTAACTGAATTCGTTTTGATTTCAGACTTTTAAAGACTTTTTTTCTTTCTTTCCTTCGATTGTTATGCTGTTCTTGTATTGATGTCTTATGTCAATATTACAAATGAATACTCATGTCATGTGTCTGTTGTAAAAAGCCCGTCAAGAAGGATTAAAAAGGTCTCCGTTGTACCATTTGCAAAGGTTGGTTGCACATTAGCTGTGCTGGAATAAACCCCCAAGTTTACGATAACTTATCAACTTCCTTTGAGAACTGGCGTTGTCCAAAATGCATATTTCAAGAACTTCCTTTTCCTATTGTGGAACAATTAAATTCGGAATCAGTAACAGCTTCCATCAATCCAGAGTTAGATAATTTACAAAATGATATCAATCAGAGTAACCTAGAATATGAAAAACTGAGTTGCAGGGGTTTAAAGATATGTCAGTTGAATGTAAACAGCCTCATAAGGCATTTAGATAAACTGAAGTCACTGTTATTCTTTAATAAAATTGATATATTTGCTGCGAACGAGATCAAGATCGACAGTTCCATTAGTGACCACGAGATAGCAATCGAAAATTATGTCACGATTCGGAAAGACCGTAATCGTCAAGGTGGAGGTGTCGCCCTCTATGTTCACAAATCCTTAAAAGTTGAGATTTTGCACCATGATTCTTTCAACGATTTAGAAACTGTCGCTGTTGTTGTGCATTCAAAGAATTGTAAACCACTCTCAGTTGCTACATGGTATAGACCACCGAGTTCCACTATTGATGTACTCGAGGCGTATGAAATATTTTTACAATAATATTGATAGTTTAAAGAATGATAGCATATTGGTTGGAGATATAAATTGTGATTTGTTATTGCAAGTACCCCCTTTGATAATTGCCCCTTTTGTCTTTTGACACCGAGTGCCCCTTTTTACCTATATATCCGATGTCGCTTACAAACTGTGCCCTAAAGTCCACAAAAGAGCCATATATCTAGCTCCAAATAATCAGAGAGGCTTCATATTAATACGTATAATAGATTCCCCTACTGATATCAGCACAAAGTTAGGCAGTGGAGTAGTGGCAAGAGGAGCACAATACCCTAGATTATACAATATTGATCATTGCCCCGAAATCATAAAAAGGAATGAGAGGGAAAAAAGTTCTAAAATTTTTCCAAAGCTCGCTCGCTACGCTCGCTCACATTTACTATATAATCTTCTTATATTAGGGAAATCGCTGTGTATAATTAAATATCATAGCCTTCAGCGTTTGAAAACAATCTTAAATTTTTTGCTCGCTCGCTTCGCTCGCTCGCAAATGAATAATCAGACCATCACACAAAATGCAAAAGTAGTTTTTATCTAGAACCATGTTAAGATAGAAACAGTAATGTGTCGAAAATGATCATCGATAGTGTATTAATCATATTGCAGCGGTATACTAATGTCTCAAAGTGGTATTTTCCGCCTCGTTTTCACCATTTGTAAGTGCCCTTTTTTGTTGGTGCCCCCCCCAACTTTGAAAGACGCTCTGCCGCCCCTGTAGTGGCCGAGTGACAACCCATCCCGACTTAAAATTTGGTCAGTATTTTTTTTTTTTTTTTGGTAATGCATAGTCATACCACCTCTTTCTGACAAAGTTTGGAGCATTTGTTAGATGGGTTGAAATTCACTCGACTTGTGGGCCCTTTTGGGGGGATCTGGGGGCCAAACCCGGCAACTTCGTTCAGGCTGACAAGCTTTTGTGAATAACATGGATGGCCTTATTAACTTTATGGGGTCAAATCTCATATGAGGTGACTATTTTGGGACAGGCTCCTTGCGTATAATGTTTAGTATACAGCAGTTGACAAACTATGGGCCCCTCTATATATTTTCCACGGTTCTCTTTATTTTCAGAATGATTTTATTGGACCTCTAATATGCTTTGTCAACCAGGCATGTTGTTTACAAATTTATTTCCATACAATAAATTCATTGTAAATTCACCAAATCCCGGGGGGATGTCTCATTGAAACCTGTACATCATCCGCGTAAATCACTTTCTGGAAAGCACCTTAAAAGGGGATTGCAGTGGAGTGAAACCCGTCTAAAATCTCTGATTTTTATACCCTTATCGGCGATTTCCGCGGATCTTTTTCTTATCACCTCTGAATTTGATACCCTTTTTCTTGATTTTTGCTGTTTTTGATACCCTAAACGCGTATCCCGTTTTACGCGCCTAATGCTGAAAAAGTACCCTTGTTATCCGTTTTCGTGTACGCGGATGGTGTACAGGGGAGCATTTCATCAAGCGTTTTGTCAGCGATTTTTACTGACAAATTTGCTCTCAGCCAATCAGATGCAAGGATTTCAGTAGCTTATAACACTTGTCAGATAAAATATCCGACAAATCCTTTCATGAAACGCTCCCCAGGTCTCAATGAGACTTGCCCCCCCCCCCCTTCCCCGGAACGAAGTAGAAAGAAAGCATTCAACCCATCAGTCCATGTTTTACTGGCGTCTCGCCACTTTTCCTTTCCATTAAAAGTCCCTTTCCCCTCTTGTTAAGTGCCCCTTTTCAAATCTGATGAGTGCTCATTCTTTACTTCTGATAAGTGAAATTTTTCCTTTCTTGTAATGCCCTTTTCCCATTTTGATAAGTGCTCCTTTTCACATCTGATGTAAGAACTTTTTTTTTTTTACTTCTGACAAGAGTGTCTGTTTCCCTCATTGCCCTTTTCCCATTTTGGCAACAATGTTAAAAATTGACCCGGCCTACCTCACGGCAAATTATATAAAGTGTTGGGGTAAAATGAATAATGTTAGACCTTCATTTAACATTAGCCCCACGCACCTCTCATTCAGGTTTCTTCTGTACAAAACTAGACTAGATCAGGGTTTATGTCTACATGGTCTAAGACGGAATAAACTCCAGGTCGACATCTAACTTAGATAACCGTCTTCCTCGACCATGACCTAGACCCTAGATCTAGCTTTTCTTAGCTCACCTAATTTTAAGTAGATCTAGATCTAAATCTATACCCCAAAGAGTCTTCATAACTGACAAGTAGTTAGTGCCTGATGGTAGATCTCCGAATTCTTCACTGCAGTTAGAAGAATTATTCATTTCATGACCATGCTTTGCAAGTTATTTGGCATTCCATGGCTCTGGAAATAACAGTTAAAGTTAGAAATGATAAATGTTCCATTCACAATGGAATTTTTGTTTGAATCAGATTCTCGCATCCCACCCCCATCCCCTGCCTTAAACAAAACTCCATCATGCTTTCTTTGGCTTTTTTCCCACTTGAGCTCACTTTTCGTTTCATAGGCCCAAATCACGTTTTTAGGCCAAAGCAAAACGATTCTGACCAGATCCTGATAATAAATAAGTCTAGGACTGGACTGAAGAAAATGCAGACTATGATTATTATAGACTACACCCCCCCCCCCCCCTAACCAGTTAATCAGTCTAATTGAGTTTAGTGACGTTTAAATCTTTTGGAAGCTCTGTAATAAATAGAAAAATAAATTCTTTTATATAGAGAAACACTGTTCAAAACTGACTGGGCCATAAGCTCATGGCAAATTGTATAAAGTGTGATGGAAAAAAAAAACAACTCAATAATGATTAATGTTAGACCTTCAATTAACATTATCCCACCAACGTCTTCATGAAAGGCATCCCCAATATCATTTCAATACAAAGAGTGGGAATTCATAGCCCTATCGCAATTAAGAGTTTGTTCTTTTAAATAATCCAAAAATCATTTTAAAAAAACATTAAAATGCCTGAAAAGTAATTTCAGACTCTTTTCAAAATTTCCAAACAACTTTAATAGTTTTAGTCATGACATTACTTGTCTAAAATTTATGTTTCCAAAACTCCTCATAAAATTTCCATAAAAGCCAGTTTCTGAACCCTTGACAACAGACTAAAAAAAGCGCCTTTTCTGAACTTAGTTTCAATATTCATTTTTGTCTCGTTCTGCCCTCTCGTAAATAAATAGTTTCTGCTGTCCACCTCCATACACCCCCCCCCCCCCACCGGGCCCGATGTTTGAAACGGAAGGATACCTGTAGTTGTAGTGGAGTCATTTTATGAAAAATAAGGCATGAACCTCACACAAATTGCAACAGAAAATCTGGCACGTGTGTATTACCAATAAAGGTCTCCTCAATATAGCATATAAAAAGTCCTAATAAATCCTAGGGTTGGAATTTTTTTTTTTTTTTTTTTTTTTTACAATTTTACTCAACTATCCATGTAAACCTTTGAGTGCGCTATGTATCCTTCACGATCATCACAGACTGACCATCGATCTCCGATGAGACTGACACGTATTTTCATAGTCCGAATTAACGGAGGAAGCTAAGGTGAATGGCGTACACGCGATTTCTATAAAGCGCATTCGTAATCGCACTTTCACCCTTGCAAGATATCCTCGGATTGGCCTGACGTAGTGTTTGGGTCCAGTCATTGAGGAGGCACTGGTTGTCATTAGGGGAAGACATGGGTATTACCAGGTACATTAAAGCTCATGTATAAGTAGCAAAAAGGAAATTGGAAAGAAACATGTTAAATATAGTCTCATGTTGTTCTCCTTGTATCAAAATATGTCTGTAAGAGATCATTTGGTATTCCATCTATGATTTCTGGTGAATTTCAGTGTAAATATATGTAAGGAATGCTTGATCACTGCCATTATGCTAGGACCCTTCCACCCCGACGGCTCCCCGCACAGCAATCTTGGGGCTTCGCATAGAGACAGCGTGTGTGCACTGTGTGTAGCTATTCATCATGTGTGTACAGTGTATAGCACATGCTGCCTTTGTTGGGATTTTACGTGCCTGTCCCGGCACATAAATTAGTTTTTGCCTCTTATTTGTTTAATATTAAACTTTAGGAGGCGAAATCTTCACAGTGTCTTAGTGTTGCTAGTATCTTGCTATTTTTCAACAAAAATTGAAGAAATTTGACGAACGGTTTTTGAGGGCTAACCAAAACTTTACATGACCTTTAAATGCGGATCAAAAAGACAAGGCAGGGGACGGTGTGGAAGCGGTCTTAACATTTTTAAAAATATTCCTATAGGCCCCCTCTCTCTTTCTTTCTGTCTCTTGTTTCTGTTAAAAATTAAAATTAAAAAAAAACATATTCGTTATGGCCCGGCAATTCGATGAGAGGGGACACGTGCACACTTCGACATATGAGTGCTCAGCTCCCACCCCCACCCCCCCCCCCCCACCCGCGCCTCCTTGACAAAAAAAACTTTTTGTGTCTTCAAAATTGTGCATAAAATGCAACTAATACTTATATTTCAGACAGAGAAATATCAAAATTTACCCCACTTTAATTGAGGGTCTCGAGGGCTGTAGCCAATTTATTGTGAAAAAGTCGTAGGTACGGAGCCCGGGAAAGGACATGAAGAAAAAAAAAATTGATGTGAAGCAAAATATAAATTAACGCCCTGAAAAAAAAAAATTCAAGGTTTAAATTTTTTTTTTCTTCAAATTTTTTTTTTCTTTCAATTTTTTTTTTGATTTTTTTTGTTTTTGTTTTAATATATATATTTTTTAATTACTTTTTTTTTTGGGGGGGGGGAGTTGAAGTTTCTTTTTTCTACATCTTTTGTCTATTGCTCTGTATGTAGATCTATATCTTGTATTTGTTTTTATGGTCAAATAAATAATAATAATAAATAATAGTAATAATAATAATAAAATTGAAGAAATGCCCATTATTTTCAAGTCTTTTTCTTCATAATACAAGGTAAATAACCGAACGTATGCCATGGCCATGATGGCAATGCCGTATGAGGTCTATACCGTTTAGGATTGATCTAATAGGCTACATTGTTAGGAGTGAGAATGTAGATCTAGATGATCACACAATGTCAATCGATAAAAAATACCTGTCATGTACGTTTATGCTATAAAGAATCCTGAAAAATGACTGGAAACTTACTCTTAACAGGGGCCGCGGAGCGTTTTTGAAAGTGGGGGGGGGGGGGGGGGGGCTGATCTGATTTCACTCATTAATGCACCGGCGTAAATTCAGTTCAAGCAGTGGGGGGTGTGATCGCAAAATTGAGGGGAAATTTCCAAAGTTTAGGGGCACCGATCAGGCCTATTTCTGGGGAAAAAAGGGCACTTACAATGGGAAAAATATACAGTCTCTAAACATTGTCATATATACCCTACATTGTGATTACATTTATAAGGATTTCAATTATGTTTCTCTCTCACATGCTCTAATATAATTTACTTAAGCATCAAAGTTTGCAGTTTGGTTTGATGAGCGAGCAAAGTGAGCGAGCAATTTTTCAAGATCTGTGAGGCTGCATGGTGATCAACAACATCTCATAAAGAGAAAAAAAAGTTCTGAAAGGGGTTTAAACACAGTCTCGGCATGAGAGACTGAAAAGACCTCTAATAAGTAACATACCTATATCAAATATAAATGTGAGCGAGCGTAGCGAGGAAGTCTTGACGAAATTAAAGTAAAGCTGCTCTAAATCGCTATAAATTAGGGGCACAAATTATGGAGCAAGAAAAAAAGGGCCCTTATCAAGAACGATAATGGCACTTATCAAAAAAAGAAAAGGAACAGGAGTATGTCATATTAAAAAGAGCAATTATCAGGGGATGAAACATGTGGTATTTGTCGCACATGAATATTGGCACTTTAAACCAGAGGTAAAAAGGGCACTTTTGAGAATGGAAAAGGGGTGGGGTTTTTTTTTGGGGGGGGGGGGTTATAAAGGAACAGGGGCTCTTATCAGAAGGAATTGTACTTCTTAGAAAGAAAAGGAGCCCGTTTCAAAATTAATTAAGGAAAACTTATCAGAGGTTTAAAGGGGCACTCATCAGAGATGTCAAGTGTCATTTAACAGAAGGCGGAAGGGGCACTTGTCGAATTAGAACGGGCACCTCTCAAATTTGAATAGAGGATATGGCCACAGGTAAAGATGCACTTATCAGACGGAAAGGGGCGCAATTCTTGTATCTGAAAAGTGAGAATGGAAAAAAGGCAGTTATTGAAAGAAATTAATAGGTACATTTGCTGCAAATGATTTAAAAGGGAACTGTTGAAGGAAAGATTTTATTAGGAGTTTTATGAGAGATGAAAAGGGAAGAGGCTCGTTTATGGAAATAAAATAAAGGGAGCACTTATCAGAAAGAATAGGGGCAATTATAAGATTGGTAAAGGGGAACGTATTGTAATGTAAAGGATGCTTATAAATGGGGAAGGGGCACTTCTTACTAAGGAAAAGGGACAGTTGTCAAGGAAGAAGGGCCACCTCTCAGATTTTAATAGGCCTCTGGCAATTATCAATGGTAATAAAATCAAATTTTAAGATTGTGGAACGGGCAGGAATATAAAGGAAAGGGAGAACTTATCTAAAGTAATCTATGTAAAAGGGAGAACTTCTAGGATACCCAAATTCCTGAAGTACTGGGGACACTGTACCCCCCCCCCCCCATCCCACAGCGCCTGATTCTAAATACTCCTAAAATTTCTCTAAAGAGTTGATGCGTCATTCTAAATCCTGAAAGAAGACTCATGAACTTGTAGAAGATGTGATAGATAGACTGTCATTTTAAAGAATGCTGTACAGTCCCGAGAAGTCACGTGAAAATATCTGAGCTTGTTTTCTACACTTTGTTTATAATACCAGGCCTAGATTTTGCATTAACTGTGCATTAAAGAGGCGGTGATGTATTTGTACCAATGGAAAACATGTTAGTAATGGACATGGATGAGAGATTTTGATATATAAAATTGGAAATATCGGGACATTCAAATCATATCTTTAGCATTTTATTTGCATTTTATAGGAATTCTCACTACAATAACAGTCTTTTATATTAATTTGATCGATTTTATCAATTACTAGAAATAATTTCTTCCTTGAAAATTATGATTTTTTTTTAATGTGTCTACTCAAAAAAGTGGGGGGCTGCAGCCCCCAGCCCCCCTCCCCCCCCCCCCCAGTTCCGTGGCCCATGCTTTACTCTCGACTCTTAACTCTCGACTCTAGCACTTTGCTTTCGTTTATTGCCTAATGGTAGTACCATAGCGAAATTTGGATGCGATACATATTCTGTCTAGATCTCATACGCATGCGCCAGTCTGTGCACTGGCTAGCTGTCTGTAAAAACAGCGGACCAAAAAAAATGGGGACAAAAATTTCGGACAAAAAAAAATAAAAAAATAAAAAAATAAAAAAAAAAAATATTCGAAAAAAACACAAAATATTCTTAGAATGTAAAAAAATTCGACAAAAAATAATAAAATCTTCTGAGAGAAAAAAAAAATAGAAAAAAAAAAATTTAGAAGGAAAAAAAAAGAAAATTTAAGGAAAATAAAAATTTTGAAAAAAAAAAAATTGAGAGAAAAAAAAAATTCGAAAAAAAAAAAGAATTTAAAGGAAAAAAAAAATCTAAAGCTTGAATTTTTTTTTTTTCTTCATGTCCCTTCCCGGGCTTCGTACGTAGGTGAAATCCTTAAGATTCCAATCGTGTGAAAATTTATTCAGTAGACATGGGAAGTGTTACGTTTTTGTCCGAAGCCAATAGGCCATTTTCGTATAATGTAGGCCCTATTCAAATTTTTACACATTTGCCTAATGACAACCTATTTCATACTCACTTGAAAAAAAAGCTATTGTATTAGGTGTTGGTTTGTCAGGGAAATTCGCTTGAAATTGCTTGCCCGACCTAGCAACTCTTAATGTATGCAATCTGCATTCTGATTAATGAAATATAATAACTTATAACAGGTGAACTTAATATTTCATTACTATAATAACAGGTAAGCATTAAAATTTAATGCATTACGAAAAGGGCTTATTTTGAACATATAATACATGCAGAGGGCATGATACGTCCCACATATTGCCCATCTTGTCTGTCGTATTGTGCAAGTACAGTATTATTATTATAATCATTAAAAAAAGACATCAACACATGTGCACACACCACACACGCATAAACACTTGGAGCATTTCCATATCAGAGCCATTCTTTGTAAAGTGAAACTTTTTTGACAAACATGAAGTTCATTTTTGCTGTTTTTGAATATTATATTCTTGAAGAGTAATGTCTAAAGTTACGTGGATCAATACATTTTTTAAATTGAAGACCCAATTATGCTTACTTGCATAGGATTACATTAGCATAAATTAAAGTAAAAAAAACATCCCTTTTTTCACCATATAGTAGTCATCTCTCAGTATGAGCTTTAACAGTTGTTGCCACTATATAGGGAAATCATACCCTTCCTAGGTCCTTTTGCTGTTTTGCAAGTAATTAAGTTGAAGGAAAAAGAAAATTTGTCTAGTAATTCTAATGTCACACACGTGACCCCAAAACATGAAAAGTTTATGCTATTTGAAAAATACAATTTGGATAATCTATATTTTTCTGTCATAAGCTAACTTGTATGTGTCCTCAATCTCACCAAATATTATTCCAAATATGATTCTCGTTCTTTAAATATTGCCCAACTAACTTTTTCACACACTTGACCAGAGTGCAAATGGTCAAGTGCATAGCCTACATGTAGCCTACATGTATGTACTGGGCAAGTCATGTGTACAGTCTTTTTCGTCTATTATTGTTGAGTTTCTTGACCTAATAATTCTGTTTTCACTTTTTATATTCCTCTTGAATTGATTGCGTAACCCTATACAATTATGATCAAATTGTAATTAGCTATCATATATTTATAATGTAATTGGCCAATGAAACTGTGCTTCTAAAAATAGTTTAGAAAACAAGCTGAAGATGAATATACTCTCTAAATGTAAAAGAGTGAGAAAAAACACTCAAAAGAGAGTGAAATTCCACTCTCGGGAGCTTTAAATGAGGGACAACCCTTTTTCGAGTGAAAAAGAGTGGTCACTATTTCACTCATGAAAGAGTGAAACACCAATCCTTTAAAGAATGAAAATTTTATCACATACGTGGACAGAGTGGAGATAATTCACTCCTTTGTAAGATCAAACTCGGTCTAAACTTCTAAAGAGTATCGTGACGGGTACGGTTCGCCACGCCGGCTGACATGGCTATCTTGTCAGGATGCCCCCGTGCCTGGCAGAGCTTCCCGTCCGTCTGGTCTGACCGCGCCGCTGGTGATGGCTGGAGTATCCGGCACTCTACAGGCACCAACCGTCAGTTACTGCACACCACCAGGCCTATCAGCAATCACTCATCTGTCGATGGCAATTGATCAGCATAAACAGACCGCAGGCTCCTGGCTCCAGAGTAAATTGCCAGATAAATCCTCGGTGAGATTCATCGGGTCATGATGGGCGGCTACAGTGTGATCAATCCTATCACCACTGGCGTAGCCAGGATTTTTCAAGAGGGGGGGGCCAAGGCGAGGGAGCGAAGCGACCGAGCGGGGGAGGGTGTGGGAGGGGGTATCCCCCTCCCACGGTAGGAAAATTTTTTAAAACCAGGTCATGAAAATGGCATTTTCTGCACCCTAAAATTCTATTCTGGTGTAACCTACTTGAGAAGTGACAGATGAAATAGGATTTTTTTTTTCTCTACTCCGCTGGAATGAATTGTAGTGGAAGGATTACCACTCCTTGGGGCTCCAGAATTCCAAGCAATACGCAAAATTACATGTAGTTGGTGTGTATAAATAGCTGTACCAGTGTACATACGAAACGTTGAAACCCGTGTTTTCGGATAGGAAAATATACAGACTAACAACCAAAAACCCACACACAGACACACTGACTATTGACTAACATATGACTAAGAGGACGCCCTTTCTCATGGAGTGGAATTTATATCTCATCTCAAGCGGTAGTCTCATTTGAAAACACATGCAACATCTTTATTAGGTGTATGTAAAAGACTTTAGCAATTTATTTAGCTGCCTTGTTTAGCTCTTTATCTCATTTTCTCGGTTAGAGGTTGTTCATTAGTTGCCTAATTCGTATATACTACACGAATCCAGCTACGTACTCCTTCATTTAAGTACTGAGGAATTATATAGTTTGATTAATTTTTGTAACCAAAATGAACATCAATGTGAGTATTTAGCACGGAAAAATATTAGAATTACATCGTGTAAAGAGTATAGAGATCACAATTTGTAATAAAAACATATGGAAATAATGTAATTACACATAGAGAACGGGCTAAACAAAGTCTTCATACAACCAAGTCAAGCGCACATGATTTGCCCCATGTGAAGGCCGTTTTTGTCATTCAATTTAGTGATAATAGATTTGACTCAAAACTGTAAACATCAAAGCAGAAAGCATCTCGTCCGATGACTTACTAGTATATAAAATACGACTTGAACAAAGAATGAAATTGTATCTTTTTTGAATATTCCTCTATAAAATCGAACTCTACCTTGAAAAACAGTGTTTTGCTTCTCCTCGGATGAAGACCATAAAAATGATAATAACGGTGACATTGTTTTCGTATAAAAGCAATGTTGGCTACCACAATGATAACTCTTAAACAAACTCAAGATTTACAAAACGAAGAAAATGGTTATTGCCTCCATCGGACATATACCCATTCACAAAGAGAGGTTTATATTCGGCAAGAATAACTGATACGCCTCTTCATCATTCTGAGTACAATTTCTTTCAACTCTCGACAAACTAAAAGAAATATAAATGTTCTGTTACCAATCTACTTAGTCAATGTTGTTAACAAAGTTTCGGGGTTATGATTTGGAAAGGAACAGTTTTTGCTGGAAATGAAAGCAGTGTTTATTTTGTTTACTTTTTTGGTAATATTTCCATTTTATTTTTCCTTATTTCGATTGTAAGGTAGGGGTAGGGTAAGTCCTATAGTAAGACCAGCATGTGAAAAGGAAATTAGTTTTTTTTTTTTTTTTTTTTTTTTTTTTTTTTTTTTTTTTGCTCTCCGATCAACAGGGGGGGCCATGGCCCCCTTGTGCCCCCCCTGGCTACGCCAGTGCCTATCACATTAGGATGTTCTACACCATGTATCCATATAACGAATCATTGACGTAACAGTTAGCAAACTAACACTTTCATTAAAACATAATTCCTACTGAATTATCAAATGTAACCACTGATTCTCGGCAGGACAACTGTATCAAAAAATAATCTATCAAAATGGGTGATTACAAAACCCCTATATCATTTAAATATGCGAATTATGCTAATTTTCCTGCCTGGAGCCCAACCAGTACCGATACGTTGTAATCTCTATTGCTTTGCACGTTGTAACCGATGTGCTGTCACTTATAAAATATTTAGCTCTGGTTCGTTAGAGTATTAACTACTCTTTTTCAAGAGTTGTGCCTGAAGTTTTGTTCACAACAAAGAAATGACACTGACAATGAATTTTTAGCGTTACTCGTTGCTCACGAGTGAAAATAATTCAGTTTGCATACGATATTGAGCGGAACACAGGCCCACTCCAAGGGCGGATCCAGGTTTTAAAAAAAGGGGGGGTCCAAAGGGTGAGAAGTTATCATTCTGGCAAACGCAAGCGCCGAAGGCGCTAAGCGCCTCTATAGGCATATATATATATATATATATATATATATATATATATATATATATATATTGCCTGTTTGACTATTTTAATGTTGAAATATAGTTGGGCGCGCGGAGCGCGCCACAAAAATTTGATAATACGAGCCTGAAAATGTCTTAGTTTGTACTGAAATTACATTTAATCTATTAATATTACATGGAATTATTGTTTATTTGAGATGGAAAATACATATATAATGATTGCAAATTACCATCTTTTATCAAAAAGTGCGGGTATATTTGTACAGGCCACCCCCCCCCCCCCGTACATCAGAACTGGGATGGGGGTTAATGCATACCCCCATCCCCTCCGGGATTTGCGCCACTGGACTGTATTAATATATATATGTATATATATACATTTTAAAAGTTTTCCCAGATTTTCCAGTCTGCATTGCTGTGCAGGACCTCAGATGGCATGTGGCATCAACACAAACAGTCCAGTGAGACAAATAAGAATAAAATCTGGAGATTTATTACTTGAGATTGGTTCTTCAATGTTGAAGTACTATGTTGATAACCTAGGAATTGGGTGTGCTCATGCTGTACAAACACACTTAGTAAATTTTAGTGATACATGTACACATTTTACAGCAATGAAGAATTATTCACTAAATATCATCTATATTATCTCCTCCCATCCCTGAGATAACAATTCGCAAGTGTTTACATCATCACGAGTTATAAATCACAAATCACAAAAGAACACAAAAAGGGAAAGTTCCTTAGATTCAGGAGTTCACAATCAAGGCCGATCAACAACAGTACCAATACCAGTTTTACTGAAAATTCACAGGATTTAACAATCAACCACAGCATCTACTCATTAGGCAAAATAAATAAGTTTTGTATCACAAAACTAGTCATGGTGCAATGTATCAGATTCAAGCGTTCCCAATCAACAACAAGAAAAAATATATCAAAAGTCCTCGGAGAAAACAAACCTCCTCCCCCCCCCCCCCCCCGAGCACCTGTCATTACCTTTGAATTTCGTGACTTTGACCTTTTTGTTGACTCTGACAGACCTTTGACCTTTTGTGTGACTTTAAGTCTTGACCTTCACAACTTTAACCTTTATATGGACACATGAAGTTCACTTCTTGCGATGTATAACCATAGGGTAGGTGTAGGGAATACCAGACCCTTAAGCACGTTTGCATAATTTGCATAAACATGAACACAGACACACACTAGTAAGGTTTACCAATGCTTTCATGAACTCTTTTTATTTCTCAGGGTACCGAAATAATGACAAAAATTTGTTTACCTAATGAAATAATCTCCTTAATGACGTCATAGGTAAATGGTCCATTATTCCCTACCCATGAAAGTAATACGAGACCGCTACATTTTCAACCGAAATCTCAAATATTTGTTGAGGAAAATGATATTTCGTTGGAAATGTAAATACCAATAAAGAATTGTTTTTTGGAGAGTATGTTTTGGTTTCATCAAAATCTGTTGCAATTTTAACCAAAAATTTTATAGCATTTATCATCGGATAAATTTAATTACCATTTAAACGGCATTCAACATGTTCAATGTGCCGTTACTTTTGCCTCCGGCAACTTTACATTTTGTTGTTGATGATTTTAAGTACATCAATACTGAACAATTGACAATGATAATTTTAAAGATTACAGAGAGTTGTAAAATGACATTGAAATACGTCTTAAAAAGAAAGATGTAAAATGACGTTAAAACAACTTAACACATCCAACCAAACTCTAGTAATCTCATAATGCAGTGCAAAAAGGTGAAAATTTTCTTCATGCAGGTTTGAATTTGTTGAAATTTACTGTTGTTTAATGTTTAATTTGATTAGATGAAATAACAGGATGCATGTAATTTCATGATGAGTCAAAAATTTCCATTTCATGACTTTAAGGCTTTTAAAATTTCAGATCTAAATTCAGCGTGTACCAACAAATATTGCTTAATTGCCTGGATATTTCTTTATCGCCAATATTCTGAATATTATTTGATATTTTCTTTCAGTTTCATAAACATAAAAAACCCCTAGCAGCAAGCTTACACAAATTATCAATACACAGTGCACACATTAATTATGCATAACATTAGTCGCCATATTGGTGGTCTTGTATTACCTACACAAATTGATTGGATGTCCTCATTGAGGTTCACTCTACGCACTCTACACTGTGAACAATGGTCAATTGACCAGTACAATAGTTCACCAACTTCATAATAATGTTATTAATACCATTTTTATAGCACACCTCTTTATAAGTTTAACACACCACTACGTTCCTTGAAAAACCAGTATTTATATCTACCGAAATTTTGAGCACGACAAACTCTTAACTTAGGAGATTGGTGAATATGGACTTGTTGATGAAACGTTTACTGACAAAGTAAGCAGAAATGGTAACAGTGTACCTATATGGCGCTAGAGCAATATTTTATTCCAAAGCCAGGGCAGACAGGACAGTTTTCTTCTGATGGTCCTGTATTACGGTCTTGTATTCCCTACACCTACCCTATGTCAAAATCATACTTTGTTGGTGATGACCTTGACCTTGAACAAGAGTGACAAAGATTGTCAAAAATAATCACTTATTCCTATCATCATAAACAGATCCAGTCACTGCAGAGCCCACCCTAACTGTGACAGCCGCCGCACGCAGTGCGGCGCCCACCCGTGAGTTGAGTAAGTAGTGGGGGCATGCTTTCCCTTCGCGGCCGAACGGAGCGAACGGGCCCCGCCCGGCCCGCGCCCCGGCCACGGCGGGGATGCATGTCCCCACTACTTAATCAACTGCACTAGCGCCGAAAGCTTTTATCAATTAACCTGCAGCAGAGCTGCATTTATATATTTGGGCCAAGCAAAAATTATTTACCTATATAGATACTTGTGCTTTGGTATTGTCTAGAACCTGGGTTCTTAATTATTTTGTTAGGAGGGCCAGAAATATTCTTGAAATTACGTCGCGGGCCACAGAGTATGATATATACATACAAAGACGCATGGGACTCACGAATCTTGCCCGAAGACATTGTGTATTAGCTTTCTTTTTTTTTTTTTTTTTTTTTTAATTATTATTATTATCATTCAGCGAGCGAGCGAAGCTTGCGAGCAAAAAAAAAATTGACACTTTAGAATTGTGAAAATGTAATTTCATCGTCAAAATGTACTAATTTAGATTAGATATAAAAAATTACATAGAGACCATTTCACTGCCCACAAATGAAATGGTGGGTGCCCGAATGCAGGAAAATTTTTGATATTCTCGGGGGAGAGGGCTCCAGGCCCCATCCCCCGCCACATACGTTAATGCATACATACCCGAATGGCTCATCTAAGGACGGTTAAACGATTTTAGGATACACCCTCCTTATTTTTTCTTTGTTTGATTAAAAAAAAAACCCAAACTATAATAATATGTGGTAGGGCAGGGAACAGATAAATATGATACGCTATTTGCGAGCGACCAAAAAATTTTGATACTTTTATTCTTACCAATAGTTAGGATGATATATTATGTATCAACATACTTCTTAAAACAAGATTTTTTTTCTTCTTACTCAGATATTTTTGGCGGGCCGCATGAAATCGATTGGCGGGCCACAAGTGGCCCGTGGGCCGCACTTTAAGAACAGGGGGTCTAGAATGACGAGTTGCCTCGAATGAGTGACTTGAAGTTGAATGATGCCGCGTGCAGCCTGCTTCCTCGAGGGTTGCAAGCATAGTTGCAAGACAGCGTACGTACGATCAAAAGTCGCATGCATAAACCTATGCGTGCCGCGCCGCATATCTGATCTGGCATGGCAGTACAGTACTTAGGCCTACTTTGCGACGGAGAATGAAACAATGGGTAATGAATAGGGCCTACGCAGTATCTTGCATGATCAGGTCGGCAGAATTTCTGGGGGGGGGGGGGGAACGCCAAGAAAGACAGCGCCAAGTAAAAAAAAAAAAAAAAAAAAAAAAAAAAACCGGCGCCAAAAGGGGGGGTCCGGACCCCCGCGACCCCCCCTCTGGATCCGCCTTTGCACTCTGTCAGTGAGTGAGACGGCTGACGAATATCGGCATGCTTACTCAAAAGGGAGTGCTTTACAACTCCATTTGGAGTGAAAGTTCCTTCACTCTTAATGTCGAGTGGCAAATTCACTCCTTTGCATTTAGAGAGTTGAATATCAGCATGAAAACTTTTGATTTGTTTACTTTGATTCTTTGGTCTGAATATTAATAATAATGATAATAGTAGATGTTAATGATAATGATATATAATAATAATAATAATAATAATTACAATAACAATAATAAGAAGAATTAATAATAATAATAATATGTCTTGTTTACTCAGGGTAGCCTCATCGGTACTAAATACTGTTCTTCCTGAGGGCCCTGCAAGCATATTATTACCCTGGTTTTAGCACGACAACCGTAGCGCTCAGTGCATTCAAGAAATAGATCCTACAGGTATCCACTTACTATACACCTGGATCGAGCATAGCAAATGCAGATAAATGTCATGCAAAAGGACGTTAGTGCCATGGCAATTAATTGAACCCCATACCTTGTGATCTGCAGTACGGTTACTTATCTACTAGACCAAAACACCTCCACAGTATATCAATAAATATGATATCCAAAGGCCTAAATTTATAACTTTCAAAATGTACTTAATCACCAAGGGACTATGTTTTACAAGCTTTGCTTCTTTTAGTTCCTCATTTCTCATGTTCCCCCCCCCCCCCCTATCTCTTGTATAATCAAGTCAGGTTTCGTACATGTACTTGATATTTATTGCCAACTTATTTAAGTTGTTGTATACTACTTTTATGTTACAATGTAATGTTTTGTGTTTTGAACACATGAGAAATAAAAAACGCTTGAATCTAAATGTATGAAAAGAAAAAAGAAAAAGAATTGTGTGTTCCTGCATATTTTTCATAAAGAAAAGATCTGAGAAACACTTTCTACCGTATTGATGATAATTCATATAGAGCTATTGCAAACGGAATTAAACATAATAAATATTATGATTTTTCAATAGTTCACCAAATCTGTACACATTACCTATGGCATGTCACACACGTGACCATACATCATGATACAAAATATTACATGATAATAAAAATCTTATGCAGCATTCAACAGAATTAATGCTTTTTTCTGAGAAATAGTACCATGAAATATACCTACCATAAAATCAATATGAAAATTGAAGCTCTTAAAAAAAATTCAGAGAGATTTAAAGACGAAATGTGAGTTTAAACAACCTACTTCTGTGCGAGGTCACACACGTGACCTGAATTTCTTGACCTCTGACGTAGCACAGGTATCATCATTGACCTTTTTGTTATTTAATCCATGGGCATATGTCTGTATTTGCTGTATATACAGGAAAAAAACAGCACTCTTGGAAGGTTATTAAAATTATAGGGCTAATAGCCCAATTCCCTGTTTTGGGGTCACACACGTGACTAAGAATGGCCCATCAACACATTCCGTCTGTGTATAGGACACACGCACGTTCGCGACTCTATTTTCCTGCTTGGAACCATTTTGAATGTTATTGTTGTTTAATATCATCTGTGTTCAATTATTGATGTTATGATTAATTAAACCTTTTCTTCTTCTTTTTTATTATCACTTTAATGGATCTGTTGTTTATGCTCTTAATAAATTCTGGATATAAGTATTTTTACCTCTCTCTCTTGATTGCTCGTATATATAATACATCTATTTTGATGACGTCAATCAACCGCTCCAGTGAGTCGCGGCAACACTGACACGAATACCTAACACGGCGATCCTCTGTAATAAGCAAAAAAACTCCGTCCAAAAATCCTTAAATTTCATTTCCGTTTGGAAACGGTCGAACAAATCAAGATGCTTGATAATTAATAAATCAAGTCCTTCATCATGCCATGTCATATCTCATAACTATTACACGGATTATCAAAAAGATCAAACTTTAGAATGTTTTGCAAAAATATGAATGATATATTCATTACATGGATTATTTTCCTCCAATAACTTCTTGAAGTTCAATCTTAGTATGATATGGATACTTATAGGATACATGTATTATGCGCTTGTTACTAAATCGATTTTTCTTATGCGTACATTTTGACAGAAAAGGTCATTAAAAGTAGGGTGAATTTCTAATTAAACGACCAATATTTTCTTATAACGATATCTCCTCTATAAAGCAAAAAGCATGTCTTGTAATTCGATACATAATTCAATACCGTGAGAAGTATTATGACGCATGTTGACGTATGAATCTTGCTCTTTTAGTATAATTTATGATAAGACATATAACGCTAGATATACCAAATCTGAAGTTTTTGTAAAAATGTGAATTATTTATTAATCAATAATACTAGAGTCTATTACATGGATTATTTTCCTCCTATGAATATTGAAGTTTAATCTTAGTGTGATATGGATACTAGGATACATGTATTACGAGCTTGTAACAAAATTGATTTTTTAATTTGACACACACAAAAAGCCGAAAACAGGATGAATTTCTCATTATGGAGGTAAGCATTTACATCGCTGGTAGTAACTGAGTGTGGGTGCTTCATGTTTATTTTTCATATAAATGGGCAAATCATTCAAACTGTCCGTTCATTGTGTAGCTAGTGAGCGAACATACGCGGACATGAGCTAGCTAGTTCACTACCCCTCCCTTCATGCCCTTATTCTATTCCGTAGTCTCTTTTCTGTGTTGTGTTTGGGTCATACTGCTACCAGTATATCATTGCATGTTAGCTCGAAGGAAATTGTAAAGTATGAGTTTTAAATCCTTTGCCGGTCATCTTTATCCGTTATTGGGTTTCTACCTTGTAGTCTTAATATTATGTGTAAGTTCAGGTTTTTATTCAACAGGAAATATTGTGAGAGTTTCAGACATAGTACCGTCTCACCTCGCCCGTAACCATTCGAATACAACGAAGACAAGAAGAGGTGACCGAAATGGTAAGTAAAAATCAAATAAAAATGGGTTCATAATAATGAAGTTTGTATCGTACTTCTCTTTTAATGTTAACTGCATTCGATTTATGTTAAAATGATGATAATGGTATGTTTTATGACCGAAAATATCACGTCGCAGCCCAAGGGTTAATATTGTACAAAATCGCAACATACAGAAAATGTTAACTTATACAAGATACAGAAATTATATTAAATATATCCAAAAATGAAAAAGGGTTCATAATTCCGAAGGTTCGAAAATTCGGAAATGTACTACAGCCCAACATAATTTTTTTCGGGGGGGGGGGTGGATTACGATTCTTTGGAATCATGGAATCTTTTTCATTTTCGGAATGACGAACCCTGTTATTTCATTTTCGGAATTATAAACCCATTTTCATTTTCGGAATTATGAACCTTCGGAATTACGAACATTCGGAGAATCTTGTAACCGTTTTATCATTCAAAGAGATTTCATGCAACTTAATAATCCAAATAAATTTGACATCCTTCAACTTAAAGATATGAAACCTCAGTCCAATAGGACTTGTAACTTTTGATTTATTAACGATCAAAGAGTCATTTTAAAAAAAAATAAAATTTACACCACGCATAATTCTTATTGCATGGCAACAGTAACATCAGGCTAAAAAAATAAGGTATTTTTCATTGATACAAAGGAAATATTAACATTGCTACCGATTTCGGCTCTCAAATTTATAGAACCGAAATTTCCAAGGTCTATAAGCTTTCTATTAATACCAAATTTGGCAGCCCGTTTCTGCCCGTTTTTAAGTTAAAGCTAATTTTATACCCCCATGTTTTCAATTTTTAAGCCTAAAGTGGAGCCACCGCGGCGGTGAAGACGCGCGGTGGTCCCGTAGCTCTGGCGACGACTAGAGTACCTTTATATAGAGATTAGCGACATGGACGTCTGACTTATCTGGAAACAAAATGGCGTTGGAATCCTTTCTATTGCGAACACCCAGGTGCTCATCGGAATTGAATAGAAATGTTGCATAGCAGTGGAAACAAAATGGCGTTCAAATCATGAGTTGTCGCTACTCTCTAATAGAGGTACTCTAGCGACGAATTGACATGAATTACACACATTAGAATTATTAAGGTTATAATGCCAAAAAAGAGTTTTTCTCTACATCCAGAGTATTTTGGGCAGCAAAGCTTGGTTTAGAGGCACTTTAGGGTTTTTCTCAGGGGCGTGTCACACCCTCTTCCCGGTGGAAACTTTCGTCAGTTTTTATATTTTTGTAATGTACACCCATACCTCTTCCTTCTGACAAAATTTGGTCCATGGGAAAAATTTTCCCCAATTTTTAGGGGCGGTCTGACAACTTATCCCGATGGAAATTTTTGTGTTTTTGTGGTCTATGTAACTTTAAGGGATCAAATCTCATATGTAAAATGGGGTGACTATTTCGGGACAGGCTCCCAGACTATAAAGTAATATTTCAAAACACTCAATAAAGCATTCAATTGCTCACTGAAGCATATCGTTACTGCTTTCACGAAGAAAAGGATGAGCGCGCAACTAAAAGAAAATTAGTTTTGAATAAATCGCTTTCAAATTTTTTAAAGCATAATCTCAACCTCTTTAATGTATGAAGGGTGAATAAATTTTATATCTTTGGATAAATCATATTTTAGTGTTTAGTTCTATGTTTAATCAATTGCCTATTTGTTTATATTTGGGGGGAAAATGAGCTGTAAACATAACCGCCATTTCGTGAAAACACAAAATTCCAAGGACGCGTAGCACGGATTTTCACGAAGTGACGGATCACAGCCGCGCGCGTGTAAAACATATGGTACTTGATCACCGCGCTTTAAACCGTCATTTCGTGAAAAACAAAGTTAATTCAAGGACTCGCTCTTCTTTGTTTCCACGAAGTGACGGATCTCAGCCGCACACGTAAAACATACGGGACGGTTAAGCCGTCACGTCGTGAAAACAGAATATCCTTTTACTAGGTATTTTCTTGTTGACTTTATCGCCATAGTTACATAATTATACATTATTACGATCTGAAACTTTGTGAGGTTCAAGATGTTAGTGAATGATGTCAAAAAATGCAACAAAAAAAAAACAACCTCAAAAGTGAAAAAATGTGCGTTTTTCCTCATTACCGTCACTTCATGAAAACAGGGACGATATATATTTTTGATGAGATGCCTAAGTACATATATACATATATATACAGAGAAAGAAGAACGTGTTATTTCATTAACTGTCTATTATTGATAAAAATACTAAAATTCTTAGCATTACTGGTTTCATGACTCCCAAACATTGCTGTAACCAGCCCGAACAAAATAATACCAATTTTTGTCATGTCTGGATTTTGCGCATTTTCACAAAAGTGGCCTTCCTCGCTCGAGCGTGAAATATCGCCCAATCTTTAAGCCCACCGCACACTATACGATCGGTCTACGATTTGATTTTGAAGGAAAATGTCATAGCATTAGATATAAACAGTTAAACACATAAGATTTGTTTGATTGAGGTTCTGAATAGTTACATAGATAGTAAATTTTAAATTACGGCCTATTACGAGCCTTCTAGTCGGAGGAAAGGCCAAATCGGCTCTGAATCGCAGTGACATCAGAGCAGTCCTGCGATTGTCTACGATTTGAAACTGATTTAGCCCTTATTCCGGATTTAAGGCTGACATCGCACCAAATTCCTATGTTGAGTATTCATATTATTGTTCAGAACCAGAATCAGGTAGTTTTCACTTGTTAAAATGCTTGTATTTAATGCTATTGCGATTTATTTCCAAAATCGGATCGTAGTCGATCGTGTAGTGTGCGGTGGGCTTTAGGTGTCATTCGATAGAAGAGACCCTATAAGCTATCCGCCGGTATGAAATTTTGCTACAAATATTTTGAAATATTTACATGGGGAGACCTTTTCTATTTTTTTCTTTTTTTCTGGGACGCACTGTATACACTGCATATTTTTCCTTCTCCATAGGCAGCACGTCCATGGCAGAATAGAAATTCCCCTCCTATTTAATGTAGAACATTATACCATGATTCGAGCAGATCGTACATCAAGAAAAGGAGGTTGCTTTATACATTTATAATGAACTCGAATTTAAATCAAGGCTTGATGTTCACATTGAAAGACTCGAATGAACTTTCTTTGAAACTGAAAATAATTATGCAAAAACATTATGATCGCTGCAATATAATTATAGACCTCCAAAAAGTCGACTTGAATGATCATTTTATGACAGTTAGAAACATCCCAAAATAATGTACTATGTAACTAGATGGAAAAATAGCTTGGCAAACACCATCTTTATCCTCTAAATTTATGACAAATGTGTCTCTTTTTGTCACTTGTAGCAAATAATCGAAATAACTAATCCCCACAAATGCTACTCTTGGAACAGAAAAATAGTTATAAAGTGTTTTTTTTTTTTTGGTGGTGGTGGTCTGTCATAGACAGATCACATCTTAATTTCGTCAGAATTTTCTTTCATTATTTATTTCTTTTTTTAAATTATTATTCCTTCCGTACTCTTTTTTGTGTAGACGATAACTCAAAATCGCCTCAATCAATTTTTTTCAAATTTTCGTCAGTCATCAGACCCTATGAGACAAGTTTCAGAAAATTTTTCATGGTCATCAGGTCATCGTGACGTCAACAAGGAGCCATTTTGTAAAAAATTCATGAAGATCAAGTCATTGTCATATCTCCATAACGGAAGGTCATTTTATTCATATTTGACATTGTCAAGGTCAAAGTCATTCCAGTCAAGGTCATGTCATTTAACGCGCGCGTACGCGTACGTCCGCGCGCAAAAATTAAAAATGCTCCAAATCGTCTCAAATTTTTTTCCCACACGTTTCAGGCCATTTTAAGCATTTCAAAAACATTCCGCGCGTATTCGCTCGCGTTCGCTTTTTGCGCTTGCGCAACACATACAGAACGTAGAAACGCCCATAGGAAACGCCGTTTTTTCACATGGTTTGGGTTCCTGATACTATTCTTGACAATTTTCAACTATTTGCAGTCATTCTCGACCATGTTCTCGACATTCCATAATGCCACACGCGTGCGTCAAACTTTCATATTTAAAAGTCAAAAGCGGTAAAAACATGCCTATATCTAGAATCCCCCATAGCTCCTCAGAATGAACCGATACCCCAACTTTTATTATATTTTTGCATATTTTTTGCCGATCGCATGTTGTGACGTCATCATTATTTGCCTATGAACTAAAAAATAATTTTGAAAAATAACGTCATAATTTTTGTATTCATTTAACAATATTTCAGTAATAGGTTTTCGATTCTCTTCCAAATTTTGATATGTTGTAGCTGAGACAATTTTCTATAAGACCAGTTTCAGCATTTTTCATTTTGACAAAGGCATCATGGCGTATTTTTGCGATTAAAGGAGGCATGTAAATTTTTCACATTTTGCGTGTATTCTCTATAAGAGATGACTTTTTCTCAAATCGTGATTCTACATTCCAGTCTTCTTTGAGCAGTATCTCATTTGTTTTTTGGTCTATTTTCTTCCAAATTTTAGTATGTTGTAGCTGAGACTATAAGCTTTCACAAATGTGCCGTCCAATTTTCGATCAGATGTCGGGATCACGCCCATTTATCAACTACAAAATGTGATTTCAGAATCCCGTTTTCGTTTACGTGTTATCTTTATTAAAGCAGTTGCCTCCCATTCCGGTGACCCAGGTTCGATCCCCGGTGGGTCCATTTTTTTTTTCGTTTTTCTTTTTTCTTTTTTCTTTTTTTTTTCTTTTTCTTTTTTTTTTTCTTTTTCTTTTTTTTTTCTTTCTTCTTTTTGCCTTTCACTTTACCATCTTCTTCGACTATTATAACATATACAATCACAAACAATGTAATAAACTGCCTTATTTTGCGTGTTATGTCTATTGAAAAGTAGTGTGCAGTAGTTTGTGTACAATCCTATGGAAATCAAATTTCCTGACGTGTATTAAAGCTATGGGGTTAATTTCCCATGTATCCTGCAATATCAAATCTTCCGATTTTCTTTGATGCAAGTCTCCATCCATTGTCAGCATTATCAGGATTATTATCTTGCACAAATATTATGGACAGACCACCTAATTCGCGTCTTCGGTGACGAATTAAAGTTCTAGTTTTTGTTTGTTTGTTTGTTTGTTTGTTTTTTGTTGTTTTTTTGTTTGTTTGTTGTTTTGTTTGTTTGTTTTTTGGGGGGTTTTTTACTAGTTATATCGATACCCACGTACAGAATAAGGGGAGGGGAAAAAATCAAAACATATCCTCATCATTATATCTGAAGGCTGGGACTGAACCGTCACATTGTCTTACTAGATTATATTACACCTGAACCTGTTTGCAGTATTATTCTGTAAGAATATGTGGAAATATTTGCATATTGTAATCTTCACTTATATCTTGCCATTGTATTGTTATACATGCATGCTATACGACTCCACCTGGGCAAGACAATAAACTGCATCCGGTGGTGAAGCTTCAGTACGGGAGTTCTGACGATTTGGGGAAAGTGGAGTTACCCCTTAATCACCATCACTCCCAGGTTCACTCTGACCCGGAGTGATAGTACCTGCCAGGGTCCCACTCCCAGCTATGGGTAAAATAGTATTCTGATGGTATAAAGGAAAAGTTCTACGAGGACCTTCACTCCCTAGTAACTTCTGTCCCAAATTCAGAGAAGCTGATCATACTCGGAGACTTCAGTGCCCATGTCGGCTCGGACCACCAGACGTGGGAAGGTGTCATTGGCATGAACGGTATAGGTAGATGTAACAGTAGCCTAATGGCCTCCTACTCCTACAGTTCTGCGCTGAGCATGAATTTCTGATTACCAACACAGTCTTTCGCCTCCCTGCACGTAACAGCTAGGACATCATGGATGCATCCCCGCTCAAAGCATTGGCATCTTATCGATTATGTCTCAGTCAGGAAAAGGGATAGGCGGGACGTACGTTTAACCAGGTCCATGTGCGGCGCGGAATGCTGGACTGACCATCGGCTCATTGTCTCTAAGATGAAAATCAGGATTTTCCCCAAGCGACGTCCCCATGGAAATGCAGTACAAAAGCGTCTTCACGTCTCAAAACTGAAGAATCCCTCAGTCAGTGCAGAACTCACAAAGACACTGGAAATGCACGCAGAACACATACAGATCACAGATAACGTGGAAGACAGCTGGGCCTCCTTCCACGACACTGTATATGCAGCAGCTCACGAAAATCTTGGCCCAACCCTGCGCAAACATCAAGATTGGTTTGACGAAAACAATGAAGAAATCACAAAATTGCTGGAAGAAAAGCACAGACTACACAAAGTCTACCTTAGCAAAAACTCGCCTGCAAATAAAGCTGCTTTGTACCATCCGCAGCATGGTACAAAGCAGACTTCGCAAGATGTAGGACTCGTGGCTGAGCCAGAAAGCAGAGGAAATTCAGCACTACGCAGATACAAAAGACATGAAGCGTTTCTACGAGTCAATCAAAGCAGTATACGGTCCTAAACCTACTACCCCTTCTCCGATACTCAGCGCTGACGGACAAACGCTCTTGACCGAGAGATCTAGCATCTTGAAGAGATGGGCTGAACATTTTGATGCTGTCCTCAACAGACCATCTCACATCAATGAGGAAGCGATCAATCGACTACCACAGGTCGACGTCAATCTAGACTTACACAACCCACCCACCCTGCCTGAAGTAGATAAAGCCATTCATCAGATGTCAAATGGCAAAGCTCCAGGAGCTGATGCAATCCCAGCAGAAGTCTACAAGCACACTGGACCACAACTGCGCAACAAGATGGTTCAACTGTTCCAAACCATCTGGGCACAGGGGGCAGTCCCGCAAGATTTCAAAGACGCCTCCATTGTACATCTCTACAAGAGGAAAGAAAATAAACAGGCATGCGACAACCGCAGAGGCATCTCACTCCTCTGCATTGCTGGAAAGATCTTGGCCAGAATTCTCCTGAACCGCCTCATTGAACACCTAGAGAATCGTCTATTACCAGATAGCCAATGTTACTTCCGAAAGGAGCGCGGCACGACTGACATGGTGCTTGCTGCAAGCCAGCTGCAGGAGAAATGTCAGGAATAAAACGTCGACCTCTACACCATTTTTGTTGACCTGACGAAAGCTTTTGACACTGTCAGTCGAAATGGACTCTGGAAAATTAATTATGAACAAATTTGGATGTCCGGATCACTTCATCCAAGTGGTCCGCCAGTTCCATGGTGGCATGCAGGCCCAGGTCCTTCATGACGAAGAGTCATCCAACCCCTTCATAGTCACAAACGGAGTGAAACAAGGCTGCGTGCTGGCTCCGACACTCTTCAGCATCATGTTCTCAGCGATGCTGACTGATGCCTTCCAGGACACAGACCCAGGCATTAGCATCAGATACAGAACAGATGGCAAGTTATTCAATTTGCAACGTCTACAGACAAAGACCAAGGTCCATGCTGACAAGCTGCATGACTTCCTGTTCGCTGACGACTGCGCCTCTGAATACTGGCAGCACCGAAGACATGCAGAGATCCATGGACTTGTTTACCACTGCCTTCAACAACTTCGGACTTACGATCAACACCAAAAAGACTGAGGTGATGTACCACAAAAACCCTACCAGGGACCAACAGTGACAGTAAACGGGCAGAAATAGGCAGCTGTGGACAAGTTCTCATACCTAGGCAGTATCCTCTCCCGCAGTGTGCACATTGGTGATGAGGTGGATACCAGAATCGCCGAGGCCAGCTTTGCTTTTGGCCGGCTGCGATCTTCATTTTGGGAACGTAAAGGGATCAGCCTCTCAACAAAGCTGAGTGTCTACAGAGCCATTGTCCTCACAACTTTACTCTATTCATGTGAGACCTGGACTGTATACCAGAGGCAAGCAAAGAAGCTCAACCGCTTCCATCTTAACTGCCTCCGCAAGTTGCTCAGAGTGAAATGGCAGGATCAAGTCCCTGATACAGAGATTATTGAACAGTCCGGCATGCCCAGTGTCTTCACCATGCTTCGTCAGTCTCAACTTCGCTGGGCGGGGCATGTCACAAGGATGTCAGATGACCGCCTTCCCAAGCGTGTCCTGTATGGTGAACTGCTGGCCGGAGCACGCTCCCAGGGTGGCCAGAAAAAGCGTTTCAAGGACACCCTGAAAGCCCCTCTGGAAGACTTTGACATTGACCACAACTTATGGGAGATCCTTGCCCAGGATCGTCCAGCATGGCGAGGGGCAATCAGGAAAGGAGCAGCAGCGCACGAGGCACAGTGCATCAAAATTACCAAGTTAAAGCGCACAGCACGCACGTGTCATCGGCAATCCTCCACCACAAGCTGCCACTGGACTGTCTTGCCCCCACTGTCTCAGAATCTTCAGGGCACGGATTGGCCTCATCAGCCACCTCCATACCCATCCCACAGACGGATGATGCATGAAGATGGTCCTCTTCCCGTAGGAAGGATGACAAACGTAACGACTCCATCAATTGCTACTGTATTGCAGTTCTCTTCCTTCCTCTTTCCTCCTAATTCCCTTTCCTTTTCTCTCCATCTCTTTGTCTGTACCTCTCTTATTTTCTTCTGTTCATAATGTACTTTGTGTTTTCAGGTGTATACCCGTTACACGACAGTGTAAGCTTACTGGAATTCGCGCCTTTTTTCCCTTGTTTTTAAAGTAATTTCATTCAAAATATGTTACTTTGTTTTATATTGTACTACGCGAACAGATGTTAAATGTCCACAAAAACGATGGAAGAAAATGAATGTTAATTTGAATTGAATTTAATCTTGCAAAGAGGAACGAATGGCAACAGAAAAGGGGGCAGACCGACTGATATCGGGATTGATAACATAAAGCAGTAGATAGGAATGTCTTTCGAGATGCTAACTAGAACATTTGAAGACAGAAAGTTATACAGAACCTGTGACTCAATATCCATTACATTGTCGACCCATTGACCTCCAAGCTATGGGACATAAACAGATAGATAGATAGATAGACAGCAACTCATCCCGTTATGACGAAATTAGTACGAATCTCCTTTAAGAAAATTATTGACTATAATTTTATAGCTACTCATCTCGAATATATTTTTAATCTATCTACTGTATAGCCTCTGGAATTTGCCAGATTTGCTCAAAATTGCAAAGGTTATCCCTTTTTAGGAAAAGATGATCCCACCTTAATAAACGATTACCGTCCAATGTCATTATTATTAACAAACATATACATTTTCAAAAATTCAGAAAGATTGATATAGAATCGACTATACGCATTTCTAATTAACACAACCTTCTTAATCCTAAGCAATACAATATGGCTTAAGAAAAAAACAAGCAACCAATCTTCCCCGATATAAATCCAATTATATCATAAAATTACTAATACTTTGAATAAAAATGAACATATCACTGGTGGACCTGAGTAAGGCCTTTGATACTTTAGATCATAGGATTTTGATTAATAAATTAAAATTGGTATCATGGATTCAGAATTACTTAGATTAATATAGACACCCAGAGAGCAAAAAACAACCAGTTTGTTCCCATTTCCTAGCCAATTGTCCTAGAGTTGAGGATAATGCACAAAATGAATTTTTAACCGTTTCCTTCATTTTACCAAAAGAGACATTCGCTTCATGTCCTAGTGAGAGGGCTCACCTTGCACCAGATCACAGCTTACCTAGCATACCACTTCTCAGCTATCCTGGCTCGGGAAACACCTGGGTGCGTTACCTGATAGAGAGCGCTACTGGAATCTATACGGGCAGTATATACTGTGACCTTTCACTCGTTAAAGGTGGTGAGTTCAGCTCCTTAAATCAAAGCAAGCTATATGATTAACCTGAAATAGTGTATTAATTCGAATTGCAGTGCTCTTTTTTGGCAACCACGCGAGGGCATTAACTCCCATCCTCTTAATTTCTTTGTAAGTCCGCTACTGGCAAAACAAGTGCGTTTTCGTCACGGGTAAAAAAAAAACAGAATGGTCCATGAGTAATATCTGCCATATATAAGACGTATTTCGTATTCAGTAGTGTTTAGAAATTACGGGATGTATAGGCCTACACGTGAGCAGCGGGAGATAGATCCTTTATGCCGAAAGGTTTTAAGAAAAATCCAGTTATTAAGGTATCTTTCTGCAATCTGAATTCAATATTTCTAAAGCCCTTCTATTTAAGCATCTTCTGTTTTATAGCGACGGTGAATGAAGCGAAAAAAAAGTTGGCTGTACGAGGTGTCTCCAAAAAATGCAACGAAACTTTGATTGATAATAGGCCTACCTTAAAAAGTACTCATTCACCATCAGTAAAATTTCGTAGATAATACTGTGGTAGCATCACCTAACTTTCGTGAGAATTTCACAAGGATTTAAGCTAAAACAAGAAATTATGATCGTTTTTGTAAAACGTAATATGTTTCAAATGTTACAAGGAGAGCGCATTGAGCAGTATCAGTGAACATTAAGCGTGCACCTGTTGCCTGAATATTTTGCGGCAAACTCTCAAATTAACATCAGTTATTGTTACAAAAGGGGTGTTAAGAATTAAGATCAATGTAATTTACACAAACATTAAGGTAATGTAGTGCTTTCATTATCTTTTTATGGAGGGATATTGGCCATACAAAAAAATGTTTGGAGAAACGTAAGGACAGGTTAAGCAATGTTCATGGATCTTCTAAGATTGGCTTTCATGAAATCAATGTTTGTTGTTTGTTGCTTAAACTGAAATAAATATTTGAAGAATTGAATAAGTGTTACAATTTTGATTTCCATCTAAAACAATGTTTCCTACAGTACTTGATCACGACACAATGATTTAAATGTGAATGAGTTGAAGGAGTAAGTATTAAATCACCATGCAGTTTCATCAAACACCTCCGCGGAATAGTTTCTTTTACTTCTTGTCCTTAAAAGATATTTTGAAAGCATATTAATGGCGTTTTACAAATAAAATATCCTTCCAAAATGTGTCAGTGGTGATTCCAACAAAAAAATTACGAGTTTGAATGACCCCATTGGAAAGGTTCGTCCTGAAATGTACAAGTTAAAGGGGATTTACATCAAACACGACAAACAACAACCAAAACGACACCACGTACGACATGCTACATGACAAACAGCAAAAACCAGTGCACACGACATTCGCTAAAAAGTTTTGCTGGAGAGATTGTGATGTCGTTTTTGATAAGAATGATAGAATTCGTTTGAAATCCATCAAGTAGTCATCAAAATAATTGCAAAGATAAGACGGAAGTTTATATTTTTAAATTTTGAAATCATTCTTTTTATTTGGGTTTTCTAAAAGTTGATAAATTGGTGATTATGTTGAAGAATTACATAAGTGATCTGTGTTGTTGTCTTTTCGGATTAATTCCAGCTGTTCTTTTTTTCATAATGGTTATGTGTCTGTGTTGAAGAATTACATATACATATGAAGATCATTAATTTATTTTATTATTTATTTATTATTAGTCATTATTGTTTATTATCCTTTTTATTTTATAGTAAAGGGTTGGCCTGTTCAGCTATGCAAAACTGCTTTCCAAAGGCGCCCTGCAGTTTAACAAATCATTCTACATGAAAATACGAAACACATAACAATTAGGTAACATGATATATTACAAAAAGGGAAAGTGAATTAATGCATTTGAATAATGTTATAATTCCACTGAGTCAAGATTTAAAGCTTTGCATAGTTTTTAAACCTATAAAGGCATGTACAGGTCTGAGGATTACTAGGGAGTGCATTAAACAAACTGGCTCCAACATATGCAAAATAATTTCTTTTATATTTTGTCCTTGGGTGGGGTAGTTGGAGTGGGCATCTTAAAGAATAACATGTCATATTCGTTTGCATATCAGTGATTCTAGATAAGTCGGTATGAGATTATTTTGTATTTAAAAAACATGAACACAATATTGATATTTTATACGCAGCTGTACTGATTGCCATTTCAGCCTGAGTAACAAGGAACGCTGAGATGTATGATAATCCTTATTCAAAATCATTCTACAATATTTGTTCTGGAGTTTTTATATTTATCCCTATGGATTTTTGCACAACTTCCCCAAGATATACTACAGTAATCAATATAAGGTAAAATCATAGCAAAATACAGATTCTTCAATATTTTGAATGACGGCAATTGTTTCATCTGTTTATCATTCGTATACAACCTATCGTCCGAGAGATTTTACCAGGTATAGAAGTAGAAACATGTTCACCCCAAGTCATACCGGAGTCAAGCATAACCCCCAAGTATTTGATTTTCTTTACATTTTCTAAAGGTAAGTTTCTGAATTTTATTAAGAAAACATAATTTCCCAGTTTGCAATGACTTTCGTCTTTTGTTGGTGTAAATGCATATTATTCAGGTCTAACCATTTGCATATTGTAACAAAATCATCTTACAAGTTCTTCTGTACCTCCTTGATTGTTTTACCATGACTGAAACTAGCTGTATCATCAGCATAAAGAGACATCTTAGGATTGAAATGCAAATCTACATGACATATGTCATTAATAAAGAGACATAATATCAATGGTCCCAACATAGATCCCTGTGGGACTCCTGGTCTGGTCTTCAAACATTCACTAGTGCAATAATTAACTGTTACAAATTGTCTCGTGTCTGTTAAATAGGATTCCATCCAATTGTATTATTTACCTTTAATACCATAGTACATAAGCTTTCTAAGAATGAAATTGTGTGGAATAACATCAAAAATTTACGTAGATCTAAGAAAGTACCCCTAATAATGTTTTTATTTCATTTTATCACATAAATAATTTGTAATTTCAGCAAGAAATATGTAGCAGTAGAATAGGATGATCTAAACCCTGATTGACAATTTGCAGGGAGTTTGTTTAAATATACTTAAAAGTATGTATAAAGTTGATCATGTATTGCTCTCTCCAATATATTGAACAATGCAGGCAGCACAGAGATGGGTCTAAAATTATCAATATCAAAAGATCCTCCCTTGTGCACTGGAGTAATTAGTGCTGTCTTAAAATCTTTTGTTTGGAATTATACATATTAAAGTCGCATTAAATAAATGAGTCATTAAGTCACCTATATATTCTGGAGCCAGTTTAAGAAGTTTAGGGTGTATATCATCTACTCCCACTGCTTTTGAACAGTCAATACTTAACAGTTCTTTTTACAACATACTCTTTCTTTATTGCACAAAGTTTGTAAACTGTGTAATAAATCTTCGAAGGTATTACCCGAGGGAGTGTGCAACCTTGAGCCTACTTCATTAAAGGTTCCCTTTTATGGAATTACAAAGGAACTTCAATTAGTAGACTTTTCTACTGTGAATCCAGATCTGTCAACCATTTTACCTGAATTCCATTCATTAATCTGTAAAATTGAAAATAAAAAATGAATTGGGAACGCCCCCAAAAATTTTGGAAAATCGGTCCAGCGATCGATGACGTCATGTGACGTCACACTCAGAATGCTTGACTCCACGCAAGCTGAAAGTGTGTGTGTAGGCTATTGAACTTCGTGTAGATCCTAGCTTCGACTTCGTGCCATTACAGCCCTTCATTTTAGTTTTTTTTAAATCCTATATCAACGAACGATAACATCTTCTTCAGACAGAAGAAATAAAAGAGGAATTAGGGGCACGGCCGTATTTGTTTGAACCAGACATGTCGGATTCTGATTATATGACAGAGACGTCCCTGATTTCAATAACGGAGAAGATATCGACGGGAGACTTGGGAATTATAACTAGTAATTCCTTTTGATAATTAGATTGCCGATTAAATTTTAATTTACGCATATCCACCAATTATGAATCTTGTTTGCGCTTGCAAAATGCCCCAGTCTTGATGAGGCTGAGCTGATAGCTGATCGAGGCAGTGAGCTCGACGTACGCAGGTGTACACGTCGTGCCGTTCGGTCGTTCGCCTGCTGACCCTGCCTGGCCTGGGCTTGGGTAGGGTTTTACTGGTGCATGGGGTGGTAGCGTTTTGTTTCTAGTAAATTCTAACATTGATATCCAGAAAACCCTTAGCTCTCCTGTTACCTTGCATGTTTTCATTGTGCTGCTATGAATAATAAGTACCGGTAGACTAAGTTAGTGTAGGTACAGTGATAGTTGATCAATAGATATATGATCAATAGATACTGGAGATCAAGTTTGATTTTGGGGATGGCATCTTGCTTCAGGGACGGCCTCTTCTTGATGCCAAACGCCGCATGCAGCCCCGTACTATCGAGGAAGTCCTCCGCACAAATGTGCTCGGAACACACGGACACTGAGGTCACTCGGCCCCTTCCAATTGACGCGAGTTAGTTTCACTTTTGAGGTCCATTTTCTTCTAATATTTGGGTCTTTGAGGAATAAATGTAGACTTACACCCTCCTTTGTGATGTTGCTGCAACCTGCAAAGACACAGCGTTGCGGCATACTTCGATTTAGAGGTGGTTTTCGAGGTGGTATATAACTGCAAGTTAGTTTGCACGCGTGATATATGCAAGATATTGTAAACAAGCACCGGCGATGTCGGTTTGTGACGTCACACGTCAATCATGCTCGAAGAACGAGAATTCGGGGTTTAAAAGGGGGCGGAGCTTAGCAGACTCGTTTAGGCCTGAATACGTGGGGGAAATATTATTTTAAAAATATTCAGATACGTATTCATTGCAAACGGATGTCATTTTTCAATTTAGATGAGTATCATGCACAAAATAACAAGAATTAGAATTTCATAGAAGGGAACCTTTAAAGGCTTTGTTTAGACATAAGTGATTTCCTTGTTAGGTATCTGATCATTGATTGATTGATTGAGGGAGAGCATGTAGCTCTCATTTATTTCTTTCAATACAAATTATGTACAATTAAAAAAAACAATTCATCAGTATATTCAAACATGCATATATAGATAGGTAATACATATTGAGAATATTTAAATTAAAAATACAAAGAAATGAAAGAAAAAGGTGTCCCGAAAAAGCCTCAAGGGCTTGTCAAGAAGGGATCACCAGAGCAAAAATATAATAATTGTATACAATGAATCGTGCAAATGACAAGAAGAGCACCGGAGTGCGACGCCACACCAGACACGCCAACGAGGACACTGTCCTGAAACAGGTTGAATAGAGAGGTCAAAAGAAAAAAGAAAAAAAAAAAAAAAAAAAAAAAAAAAAAACCTCGACAAGAGTTAACTCGGCCGGTGCGACGTCACAATCCAGTACCCTGTCATGCCGAGTGGGAAAATAATTATCTATGCTTATTGGGATTTGGACAGGAGAAGTGATTTCATTCGTCTTTTAAACTATTACGAGTTTAATATCATGATTCATATTTTTATTTTGCTTTGGTAGAAGTTTCGATAAAACATTCCAATTCTTCTTAATAAAATTTTCACAGTTCTGAAATTTATCCTGATAATAGTTCTTTTTAAAAATGTTATTCAAGTTTTCATCCCTACTGCAAAAGTATGGGAATTTATGCAACCAAGTATTCATTTTTTTTCCTAAATTGCTTTCGATAATAATCCCTTTGGAGTGCTTATGTTAAATAATCATTCATCCAGGGTAAACCTCTTCTTTTTTTTTTTTTTTTTTTTTTTTTTGACGCATTGATAGAGTGGGGGCATGCCTATCACATATCGTTACTGTTTTCACGAAGTGACGGATAAGCGCGCAACTAAAAGAAAGTTAGTTTTGAATAAATCGCTTTCAAAGTTTTAATGCATAATCTCAAGCTCTTTAATATATGAAGAGTGAATAAATTTTATATCCTGGGATAGATCATATTTCAATGTTTAGTTCTATGTTTAATCATTTGCCTATTTGTTTATATTTTGGGTGAAAATGAGCTGTAAACATAACCGTCATTTCGTGAAAACACAAAAATTCAAGGACGCGTAGTGACGGATTTTCACGAAGTGACGGATCTCAGCCGCGCGCGTTTAAAACATATGGGACTTGATCACCGCGCTTTTAACCGTCATTTCGTGAAAACATAAAGTCAATTCAAGGACTCGCTCTTCTTTGTTTTCACGAAGTGACGGATCTCAGCCGCACACGTAAAACATATGGGACGGTTGTAAGCCGTCACTTCGTGAAAACAGGAAATTCTTTTATTAGGTATTTTCTTGTTGGCATCATCACCATATGTACATAATTATACATTATTATGATCTGAAACTTTGTGAGGTTCAAGATATTGGCGAATAATGTCCAAAAATGCAAAAAACTCAAAATTGAAAAAAAAAAATGTTTTTTTTCGTCATTACCGTCACTTCGTGAAAACAGGGACGATATTTTCAGCACGTACTTTTAAAGCAGTACCAAAAATTTTCAACATCATAACCACATGAATAAAATTCACGCCAATCAATTTCACTCACATCTCCTTTAAATTTATCACAATCAAACTATTCGAAAGAACGAAATTTGGTTATTTCTTGAGAAAGTGGTTGATATTTACTTTTAATTACAGGGTATATCACAGAGTGATCACTTATCAACTAGCCGTTTGGACTCCTGGTTTAATAATATTCTCAATAAGTGGATCAGAAATACAAATTAAGTCAATTAGGGACTGACTATATAAGGTGTAACTCTAGAGCGTTGAGTTATAACCTGTATCATTTGCACTGTTGTACACAGGGTTTGAAGTTTTCTAGAAAGATTATTATCTGTCACCATATTCCAATTAAAATCAACGAGTAAAATAGCATAGCTTGTAACTGTATATAACTTCTCAAGATATTGTTCTAAATTCTCAAAAAGGTCAGACTGGTTATCTAGTTTCCTATACAATATACCAATGAATAGTGAGTTACTATTTGTACGTTGCCACTTAAGCCATATTATTCCTAAAGTGTCAAAATCAAGATCCAATCTTCTCACATAAGAAGAATTTTCTGATGTAAAACATCCCACTCGTACCCATGGGTGCGTCTATCTCTCCTCTTAAACTTATATCCTTCAATAGAAAACAAACTATTAGAATGTTCCCTGTCAACCACGTTTCAGACAGGCTTAACGAGTCATAAGGGTTATTGCTGCATCAATTTTGTAGATCAGCAACTTTATTGACTAGGCTTCTAACGTTGAGGTGAGCTAATTTTATACCCTTTATTTTGTTTAATTCAAAATGACTGTTATCAGCTGACCTATATTCATTAGCACTGTCCACTAAATCATTGCAATCATTGTTATTGCCCATAAATTCTTCAGTTGTATCTATAGGCCTATTATTCCCAAAAGGTAATTGTTGCAAAAGACAATTTGGACATTGCCAATTTTCGAAGAGTGCATCTGAATCTAAAACTAGATGCACCCACTATGAGCACCCTGTGCATTACAAAGACTTTTTGATTCCTTTTTTACTGATTTACTACAAATAGAACATGGATATTTGATCATTAAAGACTATTTTGGAGTTGGTATAAGATTTTGCTGTCACCAGTCACTCTCAGCAAATTACTATAAATAACTATCATTTTGGTACACAGTATTATTTCAATGTATACAAAAATGTGCACAATGATATGATGATGATGATGATGATAATGATGATGATAAACAAAAAAAAACCAATAAATTTCAATAAAATTGTCAATTTAAAAAAACTTTAGAACAATTGGAACAAACAGATAATATATCATCCAAATTTCCGAATGAAAAATTGCAATAGAAAGATGGATATACAACTACAAACACTGAGAATCAGGCAATACGGTAGTGAGCTATTAGAACTTAAAAATGAACTGTATCTCAATGTAATACAGAAATCGAAATTTCAAAATGATCAGCTAAATTTTAAAAGCAAATGACAGGTGTTAGTCACGTCCTAGATTTGACAGTTGGTTATATTTTAGCTTATATCATTGTGAAATTCAAACAAACGTTAGGCGATGCTACCACAATATTACCTATGAAATTTCATTGATGAATGAGTACTTCTTAAGATGTTATCAGTCAAAATCTCGTTGCATATTTTTTTTTTTTTTTTTTTTTAGACACCCCGTTTAATCGCATCTTGAGGTAAATGCAAAACGAAAAATTAATTTCCAGACTCGCTGTATAATCTAAACATGATTTGGGTTTGTTTGTTGTTGGGTTTTTTGTTTTTTGTTTTTTGTTCTTTGTTATTGCTGTTGTTTTGGGGGTGTTTAATGACCTGATAATGGCCCTCACGTCAAAAATTATCATTTTCACTCTTTTACGCATGATGAATTTGATGAGTTTGGATTCTTATTTGCTTACCGCGCTGTAGGTTTCAAAGGAAACTGCCGAAAACCTGGATGCGGATGTACAAGCGTTGTCAAAATGCATGATATACCCAAAAGTATTCATCATATCCCATGGCAACGGGCGGTTTATTTGATGAGGAACCCATATGATGCAATGATAGCTGAGATGAATAGACAAACATCAGGAAGCCATACAGGGCATGCCAAAGAAAACAAATTCATGGGCAAAGGTAGTAGTTTTTACTTTCTTTCTGTAAAGAAAAAAAAATCAAAAAAAACTCAAGAATATAATTAGTGGTGGTGCTTTCACAGCCCTGTTTTAGAAAAAAAAACTGTTCGTATAACCAATATTACTTTATTTCATATCTTTAAAACGGATTATACTCACTGACAGATTTAGGGGAGCACAACAGGCTTGTCACACCCCCTGAAAGAATATTGGAGTGAAAATAAAAATAATGATGTTAGCTTCCCATCCCCCTCCCCCCTTTTTTTTCTTTTTTGTTCGTCCGAAAATTTTCAGAGTATTGCTCCTCCTCTTTTATAAGATCATGGATGCGCCCCTGATTCTGCTGACCTAGCTGAATCATCGGGAAGATAGAAAGTGGTCAAGAGCAAAAGCTCAACTTGTTTCAAGAGGAAACTAATATAATAATAATACCAACATGGCATACAAAAGGTTCTTTAAAAAAATCAGTGGAAAAGTTTTTTATGGTCACTTGAAAATTTTCAAGGATGTTCCTCATTGAGCAGTTATATTGCAATATTTTTCTCATCCTTTTTGTAGCGTGGGAGAAATACGTGCGAAAAGACATTGTATGGTGGAGCAATATATTCGACAAAGCAGTTTCTTTCTTTAACCGCACCGAAATCATCCATTACGAAGACCTCAAATCAGACCTGGCTACCCATCTCCGTACCCTTCTAAACTTCATCACGGCTGACACAAACTCTTCTGTATTAGACGCCTCAGAACATCGTTTTCGGTGCACGTTGGATCACCCTACAGGAAACTTCAAGAGGACAACAACGAAAATGTCATTTGATCCTTTTACGACGGAACTGAGAGCCGTTGTCGATGAAAGGATTCAATATGTCATGAATAAGTTACGGGAAATGGAATATCCATTGCCACCGTATGCAAAAAAATATCCTCCTAAAAGTTCTCAACCATCATCTTCAAAGTAAACTGTCATCTTCAAAGTAAAATATATGTTCAATATTTGGAGAGCTATGAGAGAGAAATAGGTTATGGGGTTATGGTTCTTTCCAAAACTGGCGTAGAAAACAATGGAAAACAAAATAAATTGGCAATATAACAGCAAATGGTAGCTACGAGTTGATACAAAAAGAAAAATTCTCATCTGTAATAAAAACGGAAGAATGTTGAAGACACAGAACTCCTTTAGGAGTTCTGTGGTTAATTATAGTTGAAGATCCACATTATAAATGGTGAAGTGATAGAACTTGTAACACAAGCCAACTATTTAGGTATTACAGTGAATGCTGCTGGCACGTTCAACTTTGCAAGAAAATCGAGTATAAATTCAAAAGAACAATGTTCAAACTTAAAATCATCTTCAATATAATAGCTTTACGTCTGTTCCAGTCACTTATTAAACCCATCCTTCTGTATGGGGCAGAGGTTTGGAGAGCATCCGTCATCAGCGACGGGATGGATGGGGCGGGGGGGGGGGGGGAGACACGTCATTAAGTAAAGACTAGTCACGTTACCCCGGTCATGACAAGAAATCGTTGCGTAGCTTGTCATAAAATTCTGAGAAATAAGGTATATAGGTCACTCAAAACTATTCTCCAAAAATATTTTGGAACCTGTTCACTTGTGACAGTGGCTCAGATATACTCTTTGTGTGCAAAAGTGTTGGTGTAAATAAAAAAAGTGACAATACAGTCAGTTTGGCAGAGATGGGAGAATACCCATTATTATTTGATGTTCATGTGTAGATAAGTATTGGTCACGGATGAAAGATATTGATTGTAATTCCTATACCATTGGTATGAAATGAATAGATTAACGACAATAAAAAAAAACAAAAAAACAATGCATGTTGCATGGTTAAAGAATATACATACGTTATTGTAAGCTTGAACTATAATGAATGTATTAATGTTGTAGTATATATATAAATATATATAGCTGATAGTCAACTGGTTGTGGGTAGTAAAGTAAATTTCTTTATGAAGGATATTTCAAAACCAATTCACCACAGAGTCACATACCTACACATGCAGTGATGTAAGGAATAGTGGGGAGGGAAACACACAAAGAACATACCGGAAATTTAAGTCAGATATGAAACGTGAACAGTATGTTATCAAAAGTTTTCGCCTCCCAAGAAATACATGCTGCTTCAGAATAAGCTGTCATAATTAAGTAAAAGAAACAAGAAGGCACAAATGGCCTGAGAAAACAATCATGTTAGATTATGCACTGACTGTGAAGAATGAGAGATCGGCGACAAACTACATGTTTTGCCCTAAATTCAGTGATCAAAGAGAAAAATCCTTTTGCTTCATCGATAAAATACCTTAATGTAGCTTTTCAGGAGGGGTTCCAGGTTATTTCATATTAATATTTTCCTGTACAGAGGGGCTTACGAATGATGCTGGGCTAATTGCAGCAAATTTTTTTCTGTATTATAATTGTATTTGTTCTTGAACAGAGCCTGAAAACAAGATAAGACTGCATTAATACTATTATGTTGATTTTTTTTTGGTTTTGGGGTTTTTTTTTTTTTTGTTACTTCGTTGTCTAGATGTCCTCGGGTTTATTATCTTTTTTTTTTACTTCGTTTCGTAAAAAAAAATATCAAATAGTAAAAGAGAGAGAGATAGATGCGGGCCGAAAAAAGGAGGAGGGGACGAAAAAATAGGAATCAATTTATTTTTCACCAGCCGTACGGCCGCCGCGGTGCTGAGCTGGCTGCTCCCAATTTTCCCGGCGTTTTCATCTGACCGTTAGGCCGTAGAAAGACATAAAAGGCCCGTGGTGGCACCTTAGGGGTCTCGTGCGGGCTCCGGCCGGTGGCCGGGCGGGCTCCGCACGATTTCTTTCTGCCAATTCTCGTGAAAAATTAACGGGCGCCTTGCGTTGCTCAAGGGTGCCGCACAGCTATCCTGCGGCCCCCTCACGGGCCCCTCAAGGGTCCCGGGTGACAACACCGGGCGCCTACCGTCCGGGGTCCGTTTGATGTAAAAATTGCCCGTGTAGCCCCCTCAAGGCGGCATCGAATCCACCCCTCTGGGTTGTCTTCCCATGGAGATGGGAGTTTTTTGGTCTTCCTTTTTGGACCCATGGCTTGAGACTTTTTACAACGCGTGAACTCGTTTCGAAAAACCTCTCAATATTATTGTACAACGCAACTTTACAGGAGGCCCGGACGTCGGAGGACGCAAACAGTGCACCGCACGGCACCCGGCCGAGCGCCAGTGTGACGGGGGGGGGGGGGAATATTTCAGTGAACATTATTAATCCCCCCCCCCCCATCGAATGGCAAAAAAAAAAAAAGAAAAAAAAAAAGTGAAAATGAGAGAAAAGGGAAGGGAAAAGGAAAAGGGAGAGAGAAAAAAATGTCCTGGCAGTACAGTAGGTCTGTGGGGATAATTGTTCAGGGGTATGTTTAATATATTGTGGAGAATCCATGTTCTCTCCCGTAGAACCTTTTTGTTCAGAGCTTGGGAGCAAAATTGCTACATTTGATGACACCAGGTGTACCTCTTGGTATGCTGTCCACATGGGCCGCGGAACCGGGGGGAGGGCTGGGGGCTGCAGCTCTCCACTCCATTCAGAATGACGCATCAAATCTTTAGAGAAATTTTAGGATTATGTAAAATCAGGCGCTGTGGGTGGGGGGGGGGGGGGTACAGTGTCCCCAGTATTTCAGGAATTTGGGTATCCTATAAGGATTCTTTTGGATCTGCAGTGCAATAGATAAAATATGTTAATTAAGAACTTTAAATGGAGTGCACTTCCATCCCTCAGCTCCCAGGGGACTTTGCGGAGAGGAGCGCTCAGGGACGGGGGGGGGGGGGGGGGCGGCTAGAAGGGGTGCTGTATTATGTTGGGATGTGCCGGTCTGTCTGTCTATTTCTCACCTTTTTTCATTCTCTATCTCCTATTTTCATTTTTTTTCCTCTTTTTTTTTTCTTTCTTTCTCCTTTTTATCTTTAGTACATTTTTCTTTCAGTGAAAAAAAAAATTAAAAGGAATAGTAATATTCAAGGTATATTTTCAGTTGTATAAATTCTTTATGAGTCCATGAATGTATACATTTTTTTCAGATAACGCAAAGGTATGTTTTCAGTTGTATTCTGTATAATTTCAAGTAACCTGAGATTTTAAGTGAATCACAGGTCCATGTATGTGTAAATTTTTTGTTCTTCCATGAACGTATAATTTTTCCATATATATATATATATATATATATATATATATATATATATATATATTTACTTGTATATTGTATAAGATTCTATTTTTACTTTATTCATGATTGTAATCTTCCTATTTTTGTATATCTGTTGACTTCACTGAAAAGAAATGAATAAAAGAATACTTAAAACAAAAACAAAAATTGAGAGGTTGCCCTTTTTACATAGGAAAGTGTACCTTTTACTTCAGATAAGTGCCCCCTTTCCTTTATATTCCTGCCCGTTTCGCATTTTTGAAATTTGATTTTATTACCATTGATAATTGCCAGAGGCCTATTAAAATCTGAGAGGTGCCCCTTCTTCTTTGACAAGTGTCCCTTTTCCTTAGTAAGAAGTGCCCCTTCCCCTTTTATAAGTATCTTTTATCTTATAATACGTTCCCCTTGTCCAGTTTTATAATTGCCCCTATTCTTTCTGATAAGTGCTCCCTTTATTTTATTTCTAAAAACGAGCCTCTCCCCTTTTCACCTTTCATAAAACCCCTAATAAAATATTTCCTTCGACACTTTCCCTTTAAATTATTTGCATCATTATGCACCTATTAATCTCTTTCAATAACTGCCTTTTTTCCATGCTCACTTTTCAGATACAAGAATTATCCCCTTTCCATCTGATAACAGCATCTTCACCTGTGGCAATTGCCTCTATTCAAATTTGAGAGGTACCCGTTCTAATGAGACAAGTGCCCCTTCCACCTTCTGCTAAATGACATTTGTCATCTCTGATGAGTGCCCCTTTACACCTTTGATAAGTTCTCTTTAATCCATTTTGACACGGGCTCCTTTTCTTTCAAAGAAGTACAATTATTCCTTCTGATAAGAGCCCCTATCCTTAAAAAAAAAAACACACCCTCTTTTCCATTCTCATAAGTACCTTTTTCACCTCTGGTATAACGTACCAATATTCATGTGCGACAAATACTACATGTTTCATCCTCTTTGCTCTTTTTGATATGATATACTCGTGCTTCATTTCTTTTTTGATAAGTGCCACTTTCGTTCATCATAAGGGCCCCTTTTTTCTTGCTCCATAATTTGTGGTCACATTTATATTTGATATAGTTATGTTACTTATTAGAGGTCTTTTCAGTCTCTCATGCCGAGACTGTGTTTAAACACCTTTCAGAACTGGGTATTTCCTCTTTATAAGATGTTATTGATCACCATGCAGCCTCATAGATTTAAAAAACTGCTCGCTCGCTTCTCTCGCTCGCACATTAATATGTAGGTCATCAAACCCAACTGCAAACATTGATGCTTCAGTAAATTATATTAGAGCATGTACGAGAGAAACATAATTGAAATACTTATAAATGTATTCACAATGTAGGGTATATATGACAATGTTTAGAGATGGCATATTTTTCCCGTTTTAGGTGCCCTTTTTTTCCAGAAATAGCCCTTATTGGTGCCTCCAAACTTTGGAAATTTCCCCTCGTATTGCGATCATACCCTCCACTCCTTGAACTGGATTTAAGCTCGTGCATTTCATGAGTGAAATCAGATCAGCGCCCCCCCCCCCCCCCCCCCACTTTCAAAAACGCTCCGCGGCCCCTGGTCCACAATGTGTTAATATTTTTTCAAGACAGCCCGTTCATGTTATAAGAATCTTTTCTTGTTCAATGAGTCTAATTTATACTGCATTTCAACAATTATGACCTTAAACTGTTCTTGATAGGAGTAAAATCAGGGCCATAATAAACTGTCCTTGATAGGAGTAAAATCAGGGCCATAATAAGAAGGCCACGTTATTCCGACCAAGATAAGTAATACAGAATGAGGGGCGTAGTTTTGAAAATTAATCAGAATTGGTTTGCAAATTTAATACCCTGTCCAAACCATGGAAAAGTTATTCAATGAACAAATATGAAGCTTATAGTAGGCGAATAATTTTGCACCATTATATAGAGAATATAGAGATACCGATATATCTAAAGTGGTCTTAGTTCCAATAGGAAACAATACAAAACATGGATATCCTTCAGTATTTAATAATCTACAGTACTGAAGCTAAATCTCAGTAAACATGGAATGTGGTTCTTGCAAAACACTAATAGCCCTTTGAAGATATACAGCAAAAATATTTCCCATAGTTTTGGAAAGGGTAGAATCAGAACTGGATTGCAAATTTAATCCCTTTTCAAACCAAAGAAAAATGTAAAATGAACAAACATGAAGCTTTTAAAGCCAAGAAGTTTGCATCATTATATCACTATGTACAATGTAGAGAATATATGAATATATTCAAATGGTTTTAGTTCCAACCATGTAAAAACATGAGTATCCTTCAGCATTCATCAATTTTGATGCCGAACCTGCTTAATACTATATTTTTTCTAGTGTTGAAAAGGGCGAAAAGATGCATCTTAAAAATTAATCAGAGTTGGATTGCAACTCTAATCCCTTGTCAAAACCGTAGGAAGGATAAATGATGAACAAACACGAAGTTCATATGAGGCGAAGAGTTTTGCATCATTATATCATTAAAGAGAGAATATAGCTACAGGTATATTTTGATATGTATGAATGGAATATGGTTGTTGCAAAATACTAATTGTCCTTAAAAATATAATATATGAATATATATATATATATATATATATATATATATATATATATATATGAATGAATGAATGAATGAATGTCAATTTATTCAAAAACCAAACATCAAGATAATACAATCGCTGATACAAAAAATTTACATGGTTTTTAGGACCCCGAAAGAAGCAGGGCATGTGAGTGGGGCCTTATAAGGTACAAATAAATTAGTGTTCACACACTAACACTACGACATGGCAAGTATAAATCACAACAAATAGTAATGTATATACAATGGGAAAAGATAAACCTACAAAAAGGAAACCATAAACACACACACACCCACACACACACCCCACACCCTCACACCCCATACACATCCACACCACACAGAGCACTCAAAACTAAAGTAGGCTGGCCAATCTACATAACATCAATTAAATGTTTCACATTAGCTTAACTAATTCATTTCAAATTGTCTAATAGGTATTTTTTTACACTGAACTTTGAACCTAGAAAATGTTGTGCTGTTCCTAATATCAACAGGTAGTTGGTTCCACTCTTTAATACAAGTGGTTCGGAAAGAATTCAAAGAAACAGTAGTCCTTACATGAGGACGATGGAAGAGGTTTCTTTGACGCGTGTTGTAATTATGAATCCGTGAGTTAAGGGCAAATAATTCTTTTAATTGGCAAAATTGCGGACAAGACTTAAGTTTAAACACAAAAACCAAACAATTAAACGATACTAATTCATCAAATGGCAGTAACTTTAACTGAAGGAATAATGGCTTACTCGGCTGTCGGAAGTTGGAATTAGTGACAAGCCTTATTACTTTCTTTTGTAATACCTTCAATCTATCAATGTGAGTCTTAAATGTATTGCCCCATGCAACATTGCAATAAGTCATGTAAGGAAGAACAATGCTATTGTATAAAGTTCTTAAAATCCTCTCTGGCAATATATATCTTAATCTACATATAACACCTACACTTCGAGAAACCTTGGTGCAAACAGATTCTACATGGGGTTTCCAAGTCAGATGCTCATCGACAATAACTCGAGGGAATTGAACATGTTCACTACGGACAACACTGTGTCCCCCGATGTTTAGAGTATCAATATCATTCGGAATAATTTTACCTCTAGATCGAAAAACAATACATTTAGTCTTTTGAACATTTAGCAATAGCTTATTACAACAAAACCAAGTAAATATTTTTTTAATTTCAGCATTTGCAACCGTCATTAGAGTAACAATGTTTTTATGAGAGAGTAGTAAACTAGTGTCGTCAGCAAATAGTGAATACGAAAATATTTTTGATGAGTTAATGATATCATTGATATATATTAAAAATAACAATGGACCAAGCACTGACCCTTGTGGCACACCATACTGAATAGAACCAGATTGCGATTTGACACCATCAACCACTACATGTTGTGAGCGGTTAAGTAAGTAGTTTTTAAACCATAATAATGCTGTTCCTCGCACTCCATAGTGTTCAAGTTTACTCAAAAGGATGGTGTGGTCTATGGTGTCAAATGCCTTTGACAAGTCTAGAAAAAATCCAAGGCAAAAATGTCCATCATCAAATGATTTTATGATAGTATCCAACAAGTTAAAAACGCCCATGCTAGTAGAAAAGTGTTTACGAAAACCAAATTGTTGTGGAATCAGAACATCTCTTTTCAATAAAAAATCGTTTAAACGCTTGTAGACTATTTTTTCTAAAATCTTAGAAAAAAAATTGGTAAAAGTGCTATAGGTGTGTAATTAATCAGATTCTTATTATTATCTTTTTTATACACAGGAACTATTTTGGCTACCTTTAGCTTGTCAGGCACTATTCCTTGCGACAATGATTTGTTGAAAATAACACATAATGGCTCAGCAAAAAAATGAATGCATTCCTTGACAACCCGGGGGGCAATATCATCCGACCCACTTGACTTTGATGACTTAAGTGAGGATGCAAATTTAGTGATTTCAAATACAGACGTTGGTCTAAAAAACAAAGATGAATTATCGTTACTTGGCTTTAAGTATTCATAAAAAGACTGTGGGACTGAAGGAATCTCTCTACTTATTTTAGTGGGTAACCCTATAAAATACTTGTTAAAAGCTTCTGCCTTCTGTTTACTCGACACCAGAGATGATCCTTCATGAATCATCTCAGAAGGAATTGAGCGCTTCCTACCTCTTCCTAACAGTTCATTAATGTGTGACCAAGTTTTTTTAATATCACCTTTTACGCGTTGAAACAAGTCGTTATAATAAATCTTCTTTGCTAGACGAAGAGTTTTAACCAAAATGTTTTTGAACTCTACATACTTCTTTTTATTCACATCAGTTGGTGTTTTGACATAACTGCTATAAAGCTTGTGTTTACGATTTATTGACTTCAATAAGCCACAAGTAACCCAAGGTTTCTTACATTTTTTGTTACCTGTCACTTGGACGACAGGAAAACACTGATCATATAAATCTGTGAAAACGCGAATAAAATATTCATATGAATCATTAGCATTAACCAACAAATACAAATCCTTCCAGTCGATATTCAATAGTTGTTGCTTGAAAGATAAAATTCTTTCATCTGTTATTAGCCGCTTAAACATGGTTTGATTATTGGATTTAAAATTCATAAAAACACCCCTATTAACACAAAAGATAGGCATATGATCTGAAATGTCAGAACACAGAACACCAGCATTAAACTCGTTATGAATACAGTTTGTAAAAATATTATCTATGAGTGTAGCTGTATTTTGAGATATACGAGTAGGCTTTGTTATGAGAGAAAACAAGCCACTTGAGTTCATTAAGTCAACAAAATCTTTAACCTTATCCTCACAATTATAATTCATCAGATTGAGGTTAAAATCTCCCATAATATAGGCATCTTTATTTTCCCTGTTCAATATTTGCAACTGGAATTCAGTGTTTTCTAGAAAAGATGTACTGTCACTATTAGGTGCCCTGTACATACAACCGACTATTACTTTCTTATTGCTACTACCTATTTCAACAAAAATCGATTCATAGCCTGGCTTTGAACCAGACAAATCATCCCGGATTTTACTCGCTAATTCTTCTTTAACATACAAAGCAACCCCACCACCAGTCTTATCAGATCGACATACATGAGCAAAAGAGTAACCTGGTATCTGGAATAAAGAAACATCAGAAGTGGGCTTTAACCAGGTTTCAGAAACACCAATTACTGAGAAGTTATGTTTGAGGTAGGACAATAAGGAAACTAGCTCATCAAAATTTTTATTTAGGCTTCTAGCATTTACATGTAGAATATCAAAATTATTACCTAACTTCCCTTGTAAGCCTTCACAATCAACATAATTACAATCATTTACAATAATATTTATTTCTTCTTGCAAATCATTATCCATTTAACCAGTACAGAGTAGTAAATGCCACTACACAGCAGAAGTACAAATATTTCATATTATTTAGAGCCAACCTAGACAATCCAGACACACGCAGAGCATACAAGCAAACAAACCAACCAACACACAAGCACACACCAGCAGTAACATGTTTAAATGAACTATGCAAAACAGAGCACAGCAGCCCATTAACAAAAAGGACTGCAAACATTGTGGAAAGAAAAAAAAAAATCCCGCCTATCAAAAGACAGAATAAAAAAGTGTATATATATAGAGAGAAGAGAGAGATATATATATATATAAAGAAAAAGATAAAAAAGAATGCTCTATAAAAAGCATACAAGAATGAACAAAATACTTAAGTTTATGAAACTTGCATGTGAAAAATCACACAAAAAAGATGAACAAGAATGTCAAAGTTAAAGTGTTCAAAAGTTTGGGTCACTTCAGAAATGGTCATGTAAAATGAACCAACCAATATTCATAGCTTTCTAAGATCCTCCATGCATGTAATCAGATGTTTGTTACCACCCTTGTCAGTGACAAGGATGCGTCCATCCCGCGACCAAGCTGCTTTGACTTTCTCTGAAGCTCCTGCATTTTTCAGTAACTCATGGTTAGCTTTGGTCAGGTCTTCTTGGATCGATTTGCCTTGCCCTTTCAGCACCCTGCGCTTGGAGATAACTTCCTGACGATCCCTATAAGACTTGAATTTCACTATGATCGGCCTGGGGATTTTCTTTTGGCGGTGTTTTTCTTTCGAACCGTTGCGATGAGTGCGCTCCAGATCAGCCTTTGTCAGTGGTATATATATATATTTCCCGGTTTTGGAAAGGGTAGAAAGATGCATCACATAAAAGTAATTAGAAATGGATTGCAAATAAAAAGATACATAACAAAATTTAATCAGAATTCGATTGCAATTTTTTTTCCCTCGTCAAAACGGGGGGTACACGTTTTTCCGAAGGTTCATAATTCCGAAGGTTCGTAATTCCAAAAATGAAATAGGGTTCATAATTCCGAAATTGAAAAAGGATTCATAATTCCGAAGGTTCGTAATTCAGAAAATGCAATAGTGTCCTACATAACTTTTCGGAATTACGAACCTTCGGAAATATGAACCCCTTTTCATTTTCGAAATTATGAACCCTATTTCATTTTCCGAGTTTTGAACCCTTTTTCCTTTTCGGAATTATAAACCTTCGGAATTACGAACCGTCGGAGTAACGAACCTTCGGAAATACGAACCTTCGGAAAAACGAACCTTCAGAATTATGAACCTTCGGAAAAACGACATGTTACTGTCAAAACCATGGATTAGATATACAGTCAACAAATTTGAAGCTTAAATTAGGCGAATAATTTTGCATCATTATACATGTATAGAGAATATAGATAGATATAGGTATATCTGAAAGGCCTTTAGTTCCAACAGGCAACAGTACGAAACATGGATATCCTTCAGTCCCGAGGGGGGGGGGGGGGGCACTCAGTATATATTGTGCGGTGGGTATGTGCCGCCCAGGAGACCCCCATTTTTACACTCAAATTTCCGTTCAAAAGCATACCATTTTTTTTTTCTTCTTGTTGAGAAAAAGAAGACAGAAAACCGTTCCAAAGCTCCGCTTTTTTTTTTTCATTCCGTCCTTTCGGCGGTTCTGGCCCGCCCCAGCCCGTTCGAAGCATATAATTTTTGGTGAAAAGTTGTAAATGAGTTTCATTCCAGGTGCTTAATTCCTCCGGGCCTTACCCATTGCTTCCAATCCGGTTCCAATCCACCCCAGGCCCAGGGAATTCAGTTTTCATTCATGCTGAGCGCATGCATTCGAATTAACCACGCTTATATAAACTCGCGAAACTGTTGTTAACTTTATATATAGTCTGGGAGCCTGTCCCGAAATAGTCACCCCATTTTACCCATAAGATTTGACCCCGTAAAGTTACTTAGACAATCTAAGTCATTGACAGAAAGGTTGTCAGCCTGACCGTAGCCGCCGGGTTAAGCCCCCAGAGCCCCCAAAAGGGACCCCAAAGTCGGGTCGATTTCACCCCATCTCACCCATGCACCAAACTTTGTCAGTAGGAAGTAGTATGACTGGACATTACAAGACACAAAAAACTGACAAAAATTTCCGTCGGGATGGGGTGTCAGACAGCCCCTAAAAATTGGGGTAAATTTTTTCCCCTTAAAGCCCAGAGACCAAATTTTGTCAGAAAGAAGAGCTATGGATGTACATTCCAAAAATATAAAAACTGACAAAATTGTCCATCGGGAAGGGGGTGTCAGACCCCCTGAAATGAAAACCCCAAAGTGCCCTTTGACAATGCTTTGCCCCCCAAAATGCTCTGTATGGAAAGAAAAACCATTTTCTTACCTTCTGACTATGATAATTCAAAAGCGTTTCATTCAATTCACTTTAAATTTTCATAACATAATTTTGAGTATAATAATCTTCTTGAGGTGCAATTTGGTGTTAATTGGTATTTTGGTTAATAAGTTATTACATTGTGAAAAATGTATTGCTTTCTCAAAAGTAGCCAAAAAATATTGTCAGGATTATGTAAACACACCCATTGTCTATCTTCACCTGTTTTACAAGGCATAATAGAAGAGCTTTTCAGGTATCTGTGGTATGTGACTGCCAGGCTGAAATGTACTATTCATGTGTTAATTGCACAGATACCAAGCAAGCTTCTCTATTATGCCTTGTCAAATGGTCAATGGCTGTGTGTTTACATAATCCTGACAATATTTTTTGGCTACTTTTGAGAAAGCAATACTTTTTTCACAATTTAATAAACTAATAACCAAAATACCAATTAACACCAATTTTCTCTATCTATCATGTAATGAACAATCATGTAGATTGCACAATTTCTGGCATGGTTCTTCAGACATTCATACGACGCCTTGAAACTCAACAATAAAAAAAGTTTCATTACCAAGCTTCTTTATTTTGTTAAATTATTTAATAAATAAAATAAGCTGATCAATAAATCAAGAAATTTGTGAATGTTGAGATAACAATTTCTTTGAGAATTCATAGATTCATAGATCACATTAGATTCATGAACATGTGAAAATGATGGGACAAACTATAAGAAATTTGTTAATGTTAAGATAACAAATTCTTTGAGAATATCAAATTGGAGAAATTTTCCTATATACTTGCAATTAGACTCAAATGCATGCAGTGCAAATATAATGATTTTATCATTAAAGTCAGGAAAGGTGGTAAGAGGGGGGGGGGGAGGCTGGTCACGGAGCTCCTTTATCACTTTGAGATTAGTGTGGTCTTTCGCGTTTCAAAATTATAGTTAATCTGTAATTGATGGGAATCTAATGACTGAAAACTGCCCTCTTCCCTTTACAGATAAGCTTGTGTAATTCCATACATACAAACTTTGCAGAATGTTAAGTTTTCAAAAATAAGAAGCAATATATTAACTATAGAGTAAGCAATAAATTCAAATGGAAATTTATTTATATTTATTTTTTTATTTTTTTATTTTTTATTTTTTATTTTTTTTGGGGGGGGTATTCTTTTTACCTTACTGGATAATGAAAACAGCAAAGCATATGCAATTTTACTGTTCAGTCTTGCCAATTTTAGAAAAAAAAATCCTCAAATTCATGCCTATGATGATGACCCACTAAGGGCAGCTGCTAAATATAAGAATTTAGATACATGTATTTGCCTTTTTTGGTGTCTGATATCTGTCGTAAGGATGAGTAGTACAGAATAGACTATTCTCCTCATCATACTTTTATTTTCAATATCCCCCTCATAGTGATATATCTTTGCCTTTTTCTTAATTCTTTACATTCATCTGTGACTGCCAATGTCTGGGAGATTCTTCAGGGTCCTCCCTGTCAGTGCCAATGCCTCATCAATCTGGAGAGAAAATAATGAAAAGGTCTTGCTATACACACATGTATAAATTATTAAAAAGTGTCTATGATTTGAAAGTTGATTTATAATGAATCTGGAAGAAAAAATATATTCGTATCTTATTGTATAGTGGCGAATAAACAATATCTGAATTTGCAATGACATCATGAAGCAAACAGTGTATAGATATTATCAGGGAAGACAGGGAAAATGTTACAGAAGAGGGGGGGGGGGCAGTCGCAAGAACAGTTCTTGTCCCCTCTGATTTGCCAAATACCCCCCCACACCCCCCCCCCCCCCCCCCCCCAAAAAAAAAAAAAAAAAAAATCAAACATATTGAATGAAGTCTTCTTGACACTACCATGGTTACGACAATCGTTCCCAACATATTTTGTTTTACTGTGAAACAAGTTAGTCAAGTTAGTTGTGTATATTCCCAAGAAAAGGCAGTTTTTAAAGCTAATATCTAATCTCACCTGTAATATAGATGATACATGTGATGGCCTCAAATGTTATGCAGCTACTACACCTTCTGGGTACTTGTTGCATCAGGTCTTTTTCGAGTAGGAAGCCCCCCTTTGTCTAATCTTGAAAGCCAAGTTAGTCATCCTTATGCAGCACTTGTACCTGAAATGGAAACCACAATACATTTTTGTTTTTATAGTCTGAGGTCTATCATCACATGCTCATTTTTAGGTTGCAAAAGCTGAGGCATTTAATGGCAAACTAAAATTGAACTTAATTTAGTTCGTATAATAGAGAGATTGACTCAGTCTATATATTTTCCCTATATGTACCCTTTAATATTTGGATAGAAACTGTAACTGTAAATTATTGAGCTGCCCCCCCCCTCAATAAATACAGGCAAAATTTTAGATGGTGTAAAAGTAATTTTAAAAAATACCCAATGTAAATCCAACTTAAGTTGTTAAAGCTAACAACATATAAACAGGTCTACCAATTAGAAAGATTTAGATTAGGTCGAGGACTAGACCTAACAGATATAATCTTTTGTTAAAACTGATCCTGTGTAGAAGTTTACCTTTTCTAACATTTCTCTAGAATCTGATTTATTCTGTTGTTGGATGTAACAGTTAGAATCTAGATCAAGATTTAAAAATAAGTAGGAATTAAATTCAGGAATGAACACGGGCGTAAACAGGCATAATTATCCATTGTTAGTGGGGGTATGATCTATTCATCGTCAGATTTAACAGTTGGTTGGTTTACTCAGTCTAGACCAAACGGCAGACTTAACGTTACTAGGTCTAGCCATGACCATGGTCTAACGTTAGACTCTCCAACTAAAGTTTCTAAACAAGGTTAGAATCTAGATCTAGATCTATAGATCATCTATTATACCTTTTTACTAGATCTATAGTATTATTGGATCTAGACTAAGTTAAATAATAGACAGATCAACAAAGTTAGGTCCAACTGTTGGATCTAACGTTAACTAAAAAATACTGACATAGATCTAGATCTCCAGGAATAGTTCCAGGAACTCCTCCTGGGCTGGGCATGTGTGGAAATTACAGGGAGGCAAAAGAGGAAAAGAAAAAGAGGAAGGAGAAAGAAAGAAAAATAAAATAAAATGTAGATCTAAGCCGAGTTCGATCTAGATCAAGATATAAATGACATGTTAGACTCCAGAGTAGACTCTCGAGCCTAGATCCATGAAGAAGGAGAAGAAGCAGAAGAATTGGAAGAAGAAGAAAGGAGGATGAGTCTGAGAAAAAGAAGGCGAAAGGAGGAGGAGGAGGAGAAAAATAAGAACTCAAAGAAGAATAAAATTAAAAAGAAGATGAAGAGGAAGAAAAAGAAAAAGAAGAAGGAGGAGGATCGAGGAGAAGAAGAAAAAGAATTAAGTTCTTCACTTTTCTTACTTTAGTTTTAACAATTACTTTGCAGAGCTAACATTTTGTTAGATCTGAAAATAAATTCTTGTTGCCTACCTCGAACTGGATAGCTGGAACTGGTCTAATTGTCTTGACTGAAGGTGGATTGAGTCGCTTTTGACTTTGACACTCCTCGAAGTCTTTTCCTGAAACAGGCTGGTTGTTGCTTATGAATACTGACTATTATTTCTCTTTCTCATTTTCTAACTAGTCTATTTTGTTTCGCCAAGACTGTCCAGTTATACGGTAAGAGGAGACATCCTCGACCTTCACTGCTAAGTGGTTCAGCAAGCACAGTCTACGGTACACAGGTTTCAGCCCGCCAGAGTTGTGGGAGCGAGTTGTGCGTTGTGTGCGTACAACTTCAGCTGCTTTTTTGTGCGATGAGCTTTTTCCTGGTTTTGGAGATCATCTCAAGCAAATTGACGATGACGTCATCATTTTGCACCATCCTGATTGGCCAAAAGATTAAAATCGCTCGACTCATCGCAAAAGATTCAACATGTCGAATCTCTGCGATTTGGTCTACGATTGTCGTGCGACTCATCGGATCGCTGTCATAAGCTATAGCACACTACACGATCCGATCAAAAATCAGTCGGATCGCAGTCGGATCGTACAGTGTGCGCCGGGCTTAACTAACTTTACAGGGTCAAATCTTATGGGTAAAATGGGGTGACTATTTCGGGACAGGCTCCTGGCCTAATACATGTACCTGTTTATGGAAGGGTGTGTGTGAGGGTGTGTGTGGGTGTGTGTGTGTGTGTGTGTGTCAATAAAAAGGAAACCTATATTCAAGCTCTAATTTCCTAAAAGCAAAGGAAAATTGTAATTGATAATCTCTTCTTTAATTTCACGGGTTGCCCCAGAAATATTATCATCGATGACTGAGCACTGGTCAATTTTACAAAGAGCATATGCAGGGGAGAACTGGCAATGAGGATTTTCGGGAGTGTTCCTAACAAGCCGCACGATACTTTGGCTCGAGAGCCGGTTGATTTGTGGTCTGAGGGTCGGTTGAAATAAGTTAAGTGGGCCTTCACATCAAAAATTTCAATCAAAATGTTAGTCCTAGTCTGCCCCTGCATGTACATGTAGGCCTTTATGCATGTTATGTACGGTTCGTTTCACCTAGTCATTGGATTGATTCAAGGGACATTTCTAATCACCAATACCATAAGACCTAAAACCCATAATCCGTTAACATAACATTTCACTCTATTTTCATGATGGTTAGCAGTATATAGAGGATGTTCTTGTATGATGATTATTTTCCCAATTTCGCCACAGGGACATGTGATATACATCCTGGCAAATCTTGGTATGCTTTATGCTAAGTTCACACCGACGCCGAATTGATGGCGAATTAAATCGGCGAGCAAAGCGGCGGCAAAGCGTAACAAAGCTTAATGAAAGCGTAAAGACCGTAACAGAGCGTGAGAAAGCTTTGAGCAATTCGGGACATTCGGCAAGAGCGCCAAAATTTTTTAAACTGTTTAAAAATTTGAGGCGATCTGTCACGAATTGCGTAAAGCGGGGAGAGCGTATCAAAGCTTATCAAAGCGTCACAAAGCTTATCAAAGTTTTGCTCAAAGCGTAGGAAAGCTTAACAGAGTTTAACAGAGCTTGGTTCAAAGCGGTGACCCCACTTTGTACGCTCTGTCACCAATCGACACGCTTTGTTAAGATGTCTCAAGATTTGATAAGATCTGGCATCAAGACCTGACACGCTTTCCCACGCTTTCACCGAGGATTGACACGTTTTTCCACGCTTTCACCAAGGATTAACACGATTTTCCACGCTTTCATCAAGGATTGACACGCTTTGTTAGGCTCTGTCACGCTTTGTTACGATTGGCAAGCTCTTTCACGCTCTCTCATGCTCTCCCACGACACACACGCTCTGTCACCATCCCTATAAATACCGCTGGGACTCGAGTTCTTCTAATTCCAGTTGTCCCAATGAAAGAAGTTCTAAATCTGGTGAACCCTAAATCTACTATAAAGTAAAATATGGGACCCAAGAGAGGTCGAGACACAGCCAGGAAGAACCAGAGAGGGGGACGCAGAGGCCATGTCGTTGAGATTCATTATTTTGAAAAAAATTGTAAAAACTGATAAATATTTTGTTTTGTTAAGTTTGATGCTTTTTGTACATAGTGATAACATGTTCCATTTAATAGTAAAAGAGAATATGTTAAATTAAAAAAAATGCATTTTATTATAAAATGTAATAAAAAAAAAATAGAAGATATTAAACTAAAATTATGTGAACAATACAAAATACACACAAATCCCCCAACCAAAAAAAAGAAAAGAAAATAAAACAAAAGAAATAAAAATAGAGAGTGTCCTATAAAAAAACGCCCGTCACACTTCCGGTCCGAAATGGGCAACAATTTTGATATCATTGGAAAGAGCAACATTTTATAAGTAACTGACCAAAACATCACGAAATATAATTTGGTAGTTTTTATTTTATTACACTTTTTGCAAAGGGATGCAAGCAGTAAAATCATGTACTTTTGATAATTTGCCCATAGGCCCTACAGTTAAGGATTCGTTCAGCCTGATTTTTACCGCTTACAGACCTTTGCAAGAAGTATTATAACACAAAAACTATTGAATGTGATTTTGGGATTTTTGGATCAGTTACTAAATGAAGAGTTGGTCTCTTCAATGGTACAAAAAATACTGCCCATAAACGACCGGAAGTGTACCGGGCGTTTTTTTTATGGGACACCCTGTATAAAACATAATAAAATAGAAAAGGCAATAGAATAAAAAAATAAATAGAAAAACTCTGTGGAAAACTTAGTATTCTGAGTTTTTCACAAAGTTTTTTCTATTTATTTTTTTATTATATTTCATTTTTTAATTTTATAATGTTTCATATTTTATTTCCTTTGTTTTTTTTTCTTTGTTACAATAAGGGTTATTTATCTCACATATAAAATTGATTTTCTTACTAATTTTTTTAATTAGTAAGAAAATCAATTTGTAATAATAATTTGTAAAGATTTTAAAGATCTTTTATCGCACATATCTAAATTTCAAATTCTACAACTTGATTTCTTTAAATTTTCACTCCTGATTTACAATAGTAGTATTATCTGATTTTTCATGGGGAAAAAATCAATAAAGTCTGTATTTATATTATTTACAAGCAGATGAAATACATAACAACAACAATAACATCAATAATAATAATAACATCTTCACAAGTACACATAATACAAAAATTATTTCAAACTTATATTAAAAATAAACAAAGTGTGCATATGGGAGAATGTTCTTATTTCCAGACACACAAGTCTTTATCTTCATCATCTGCTTCTGACGATATCTGAGCCACTCCTTTCTTAACTCAATCAGGAAGTACCACCCCGGCCATTCTTTGTTGCCAGTCAACAGCACCCACTGGAGAGACGAAGTATTCTCTGAGATGATCTCTCTGATGTCTGGCATCCACAGTGGCGAGGTTCCCCCTTGCAGGTGGTTGCGGAACATCTTCCCAGTGAGGTCCATCTCTCCAGGCCCCTGGTACGAAGTTGTGCTCTTCATCTTCGTGGTCCACCTCATTGGCTGCCAGCGCCACCCTCTTCCTCAGCAGGTTGTGGAGCACCACAGCAGTCTCCACCAAATCTCTGACGTTATCTACCTTCTGTTCCAGTGTTCCCAACAGGCACCGGAACCTGTTGGCCAAGATGCCAAAGGCATTCTCCACCACTCTTCTCCCCCTTGAGATCCTGTAGTTGCAGATCCTCTGTTCATCTGTCATCCCTCTTCTACTGTATGGCTTCATCATGTAGCTCTTCAGGGCAAAAGCATCGTCACCCAGGATGAAGTAGGGAATATCAGGCTGATTTTCTCCAGGGAGAGGGCATGGTGGGGGCAGCCCTATGGACCCATCTTCTAGGCATTCGAAGAGCTCAGAGTCTGTGAATATCTGGGAGTCAGACATGTGTCCTTTACCTCCCAGCTCAATCCAGATGAACTTGTACTCTGCATCTACCAATGCCAGCAGTGGTATGGAGAAGAACCCCTTGTAGTTGTGGTAGAGACTGCCTGTGTTTGCTGGCTTCTTAATGGCAATGTGCTTTCCATCCATGGCACCAATTGCATGGGGGACATTCCATCTCTGTTCAAACTGCTGGGCAAGGGTGCTCCATGCTTCAGGGGTGGTAGGTATGTTGGAGACCTCATCTTTATACGCCTCTACAATGGCCCTGCACACTTCTGGAATCATCTCTGATATGGTTGAGATACCACATCTGAAACCATATGCCAGTGATCTGTAGTTGTCCCCAGTGGCCAGATGTCTCAAGGTGATTGCCAGTTTGAGGCCAGCTGACAAAGGGTGCCTGTAGTTAGTCTCTTGCTTCTGGATGACTGGTGCCACTCTCTCCAGGATCTCATCGAACACCTCAGGGGTCACTCTGGTGAAGTTTCTGAAGGCAACAGGGTCCTCTAATCTCAGTTGTGTGTCCAGGAGGCTAGTGTACTGGCCGTACTGCTGTCTTCTTTCTTCAGTGAGCCATGGCCTGGTCCAGCAGCTCCTGATGAATGGTCTTCTCCCTCCTGCTGGTAGTTCAACCTCCTCTTGTCTTTGCTGTTCTTCCTCTGTCTCCTCCGCCTCGAGGGCTAGGATGTAGTTATAGAGCAGGGAGACAAAGGTCATGTCTACTTCATAAGATGGTTCATACTCTGGTACATCTTGAACTTCCATATCTTGTTCTTCTGCCAAAGATGCAATGATTTCGTGTATCTGCTGCATCTTTATATATGCTCTGGATCAGAGGCGGGATGTAATCGGGAGCGCCAAAATTTTTTAAACTGTTTAAAAATTTGAGGCGATCTGTCACGAATTGCGTAAAGCGGGGAGAGCGTATCAAAGCTTATCAAAGCGTCACAAAGCTTATCAAAGTTTTGCTCAAAGCGTAGGAAAGCTTAACAGAGTTTAACAGAGCTTGGTTCAAAGCGGTGACCCCACTTTGTACGCTCTGTCACCAATCGACACGCTTTGTTAAGATGTCTCAAGATTTGATAAGATCTGGCATCAAGACCTGACACGCTTTCCCACGCTTTCACCGAGGATTGACACGTTTTTCCACGCTTTCACCAAGGATTAACACGATTTTCCACGCTTTCATCAAGGATTGACACGCTTTGTTAGGCTCTGTCACGCTTTGTTACGATTGGCAAGCTCTTTCACGCTCTCTCATGCTCTCCCACGACACACACGCTCTGTCACCATCCCTATAAATACCGCTGGGACTCGAGTTCTTCTAATTCCAGTTGTCCCAATGAAAGAAGTTCTAAATCTGGTGAACCCTAAATCTACTATAAAGTAAAATATGGGACCCAAGAGAGGTCGAGACACAGCCAGGAAGAACCAGAGAGGGGGACGCAGAGGCCATGTCGTTGAGATTCATTATTTTGAAAAAAATTGTAAAAACTGATAAATATTTTGTTTTGTTAAGTTTGATGCTTTTTGTACATAGTGATAACATGTTCCATTTAATAGTAAAAGAGAATATGTTAAATTAAAAAAAATGCATTTTATTATAAAATGTAATAAAAAAAAAATAGAAGATATTAAACTAAAATTATGTGAACAATACAAAATACACACAAATCCCCCAACCAAAAAAAAGAAAAGAAAATAAAACAAAAGAAATAAAAATAGAGAGTGTCCTATAAAAAAACGCCCGTCACACTTCCGGTCCGAAATGGGCAACAATTTTGATATCATTGGAAAGAGCAACATTTTATAAGTAACTGACCAAAACATCACGAAATATAATTTGGTAGTTTTTATTTTATTACACTTTTTGCAAAGGGATGCAAGCAGTAAAATCATGTACTTTTGATAATTTGCCCATAGGCCCTACAGTTAAGGATTCGTTCAGCCTGATTTTTACCGCTTACAGACCTTTGCAAGAAGTATTATAACACAAAAACTATTGAATGTGATTTTGGGATTTTTGGATCAGTTACTAAATGAAGAGTTGGTCTCTTCAATGGTACAAAAAATACTGCCCATAAACGACCGGAAGTGTACCGGGCGTTTTTTTTATGGGACACCCTGTATAAAACATAATAAAATAGAAAAGGCAATAGAATAAAAAAATAAATAGAAAAACTCTGTGGAAAACTTAGTATTCTGAGTTTTTCACAAAGTTTTTTCTATTTATTTTTTTATTATATTTCATTTTTTAATTTTATAATGTTTTATATTTTATTTCCTTTGTTTTTTTTTCTTTGTTACAATAAGGGTTATTTATCTCACATATAAAATTGATTTTCTTACTAATTTTTTTAATTAGTAAGAAAATCAATTTGTAATAATAATTTGTAAAGATTTTAAAGATCTTTTATCGCACATATCTAAATTTCAAATTCTACAACTTGATTTCTTTAAATTTTCACTCCTGATTTACAATAGTAGTATTATCTGATTTTTCATGGGAAAAAAATCAATAAAGTCTGTATTTATATTATTTACAAGCAGATGAAATACATAACAACAACAATAACATCAATAATAATAATAACATCTTCACAAGTACACATAATACAAAAATTATTTCAAACTTATATTAAAAATAAACAAAGTGTGCATATGGGAGAATGTTCTTATTTCCAGACACACAAGTCTTTATCTTCATCATCTGCTTCTGACGATATCTGAGCCACTCCTTTCTTAACTCAATCAGGAAGTACCACCCCGGCCATTCTTTGTTGCCAGTCAACAGCACCCACTGGAGAGACGAAGTATTCTCTGAGATGATCTCTCTGATGTCTGGCATCCACAGTGGCGAGGTTCCCCCTTGCAGGTGGTTGCGGAACATCTTCCCAGTGAGGTCCATCTCTCCAGGCCCCTGGTACGAAGTTGTGCTCTTCATCTTCGTGGTCCACCTCATTGGCTGCCAGCGCCACCCTCTTCCTCAGCAGGTTGTGGAGCACCACAGCAGTCTCCACCAAATCTCTGACGTTATCTACCTTCTGTTCCAGTGTTCCCAACAGGCACCGGAACCTGTTGGCCAAGATGCCAAAGGCATTCTCCACCACTCTTCTCCCCCTTGAGATCCTGTAGTTGCAGATCCTCTGTTCATCTGTCATCCCTCTTCTACTGTATGGCTTCATCATGTAGCTCTTCAGGGCAAAAGCATCGTCACCCAGGATGAAGTAGGGAATATCAGGCTGATTTTCTCCAGGGAGAGGGCATGGTGGGGGCAGCCCTATGGACCCATCTTCTAGGCATTCGAAGAGCTCAGAGTCTGTGAATATCTGGGAGTCAGACATGTGTCCTTTACCTCCCAGCTCAATCCAGATGAACTTGTACTCTGCATCTACCAATGCCAGCAGTGGTATGGAGAAGAACCCCTTGTAGTTGTGGTAGAGACTGCCTGTGTTTGCTGGCTTCTTAATGGCAATGTGCTTTCCATCCATGGCACCAATTGCATGGGGGACATTCCATCTCTGTTCAAACTGCTGGGCAAGGGTGCTCCATGCTTCAGGGGTGGTAGGTATGTTGAAGACCTCATCTTTATACGCCTCTACAATGGCCCTGCACACTTCTGGAATCATCTCTGATATGGTTGAGATACCACATCTGAAACCATATGCCAGTGATCTGTAGTTGTCCCCAGTGGCCAGATGTCTCAAGGTGATTGCCAGTTTGAGGCCAGCTGACAAAGGGTGCCTGTAGTTAGTCTCTTGCTTCTGGATGACTGGTGCCACTCTCTCCAGGATCTCATCGAACACCTCAGGGGTCACTCTGGTGAAGTTTCTGAAGGCAACAGGGTCCTCTAATCTCAGTTGTGTGTCCAGGAGGCTAGTGTACTGGCCGTACTGCTGTCTTCTTTCTTCAGTGAGCCATGGCCTGGTCCAGCAGCTCCTGATGAATGGTCTCTTCCCTCCTGCTGGTAGTTCAACCTCCTCTTGTCTTTGCTGTTCTTCCTCTGTCTCCTCCGCCTCGAGGGCTAGGATGTAGTTATAGAGCAGGGAGACAAAGGTCATGTCTACTTCATAAGATGGTTCATACTCTGGTACATCTTGAACTTCCATATCTTGTTCTTCTGCCAAAGATGCAATGATTTCGTGTATCTGCTGCATCTTTATATATGCTCTGGATCAGAGGCGGGATGCAATCGGGATCTCGAAATTTTCCATTGCGTAACAGAGCTTAACAGAGCCTATCAATGCACAAGAGGGCTTGATAATCGTATCAGAGCGTTATTTAAAGCGTGATAAGCGCATCAAAGCTTATCAAAGAGTATTAAAGCATATCAAAGCGTGATTTAAAGCGTAACAAATCCTGATCAATCGGCATCAAAGCGTGAGAAGCCGTAGCGATTCGGGAAATAATTTGTCGCCCAAAGCGGGAACGAACTTCGTATCAGAGCGTATCAGAGCTTATCAGAGCATAACATATCTGAGGAGATCGTGAGATTTTTTGAAAAGTAAACAAAAATGACGCCGAATTGATCGCCGATTTAAAGCGCGACATTCGGCGTCGGTGTGAACAGTACATTAGTATGTCATGAACATTTCTATAAACATTTGAAGTAGAGTGATGCACACTTATTTCACAAATAACATTGGAAAATTCATAAAGAGAATGTGAATACATGTACAGTCTCAAATAATTATGATTCAAATGTTTCCTGAATTAATCAAATTGATCATGCTCATTACCACATCTGTTATTGGACACTGAGTTATCAGTGACAGTTGGACTTCCCAAGTGGAACTTATCAGAAGTAAAAAGGGGGCACTCATCAGATTTGAAAAGGGGCACTTATCAGGAGGGGAACTAGATTCGTAATCATCGTGTCATGATATTGGAAAAAATGTCTATCGTCAGAGACCCGAAACAAGCAAGAGAAGCAATTATTTTCACTTCTTCTCTACCGCCAATTGATTGTGGGCAGTCACCCGTTCCTGGCCCCCTGTGAGACGCCAGTAAACCGTAGAGATATGGGTTGAACGTTTTCTTTCTATTTATTTCTGAATATACAATGAATTTATTGTATGGAAATAAATTTGTAAACAACATGCCTGGTTGACAAAGAGAGGTCATATAAAATCAATCTGAAAATGAAGCAAACCGTGGAAAATAGAGGGGCCCATAGCTTGTCAACTGACGCATACTAACAATGTACGCCAAGAGCCTGTCCCAAAATAGTCACCCCTTATGAGATTTGACCCCATAATGTTGCTTAGATTATCCATGTTCAATTCAATTCTATTTAAAGACATTTACTTCCAACTTTCAATATAAGTGTACAAAGTTATAAATGAACAAAATATTGTACATGTATTTTTAACAAAAATATGACAAAATATACATTCATGTGGTACATACATAGTTGGAGGACACACATCTATAGCTATTCACAAAAGCTTGTCAGCCTGAACGAAGCTGCCTGGTTTGGCCCCCAGAGCCCCCCCCCCCCAAAAAAAAGAAAGGGCACCCAAGTCGGGCCGATTTCAACCCATGTAACATATGCGCCAGATTTTGTCAGAAGAAGTGGTATGACTATACACTACCAAAACACAAAAACTGACCAAATTTTAAGTCGGGAGGGGTTGTCACTCGGCCCCTAAAAAGTGGGGTAATTTTTACCCCCTCAAGGCTTACGGAACAAATTTTGTCAGAATTGAGAGGTATGGGTGTACATCACAAAAATATAAAAACTGGAAAAAGTTTCCATCAGGGAGGTGGTGTATAACACGCCCCTAAAAATACACCAAAGTACCCTTAAACTAAGCTTTGCTGCCAAAAATAATCTGGATGTAGAGAAAAAAATATTTGTTGGCATTACGACCTTGATAACTACAAAGTGTCTCATTTCATTTTAAATTAACATAGTAAAATTTTGAGTAATGTGCTTTTTTGGAGTGCATTTTGGTGTCAAATGATCATTTGACACCAAATTGTGAAAATAGCGATGCTTTCTCAAAAGTAATCAAATGATATTGTCATGATTATGTAAATACACCCATTGTCCATCTGCAACTGTTTGACAAGACATAATAGAGGAGCTTGCTGAAATGCTGAAATCTACCATTCATGAGTTCATTAAAAATATCAAGAGGGGAAAACGGACTTCATGGAAAGGAAAAGTGGAAAATATCAGAAGTAAAAAGGGGCACTTATTAGGAGGGGGAAAGGCATTAAATGGAAAGAAAAAAGGACACTTATTAGATTTGAAAAAGGGCACTAATTAGAAGGGGGAAAGAGAACTTATTACAAGTAGAACGGTCACCCTTTCTTGGGCCCCGGTGAGACGCCAACGTTTAAACCACAGACACATGGGTTGAATGCTTTTCTTCTATTTGGTGAATTTACAATGAATTTATTGTATAGAAATAAATTTGCAAACGACATGCCTGTTGACAAAGCACATCAGAGGTTCAATAAAATCAATCAGAAATTGGAGGCGAACCGTGGGGCCCATAGTTTGTCAAATGCTGCATACTAAACATTAGACGTGTCAGGCTTATATTCACCAGCGTATTTGAAATTTTATTTGGGGGAGGGGAGATGCATCAAGCACAAACAAAGAGAATTAATCTGAAATATCTTCAAATACACAAATCAATTTGGCTCATCATTCATTTTGCTTATAACTACAGTTTCTCCTGCAAGAAGTTGAAGAGCATGATTATAATGCATCAAAACAGGCGGGGGAGCTGCCACGTCCAAAATATACAGATGTGGGATTTCATCGGAAATTTTTTGATTGCAGCAAATCGTAAATAAAAATATGAATTATGATTATAAGCAAATAACACAGTCATAAGATACACTCAGGTAAAATATAATCCAATCGTAGTACATGTTTCCGTTGCATCAAAGGATATTTCAAATAAGCAATCACTTTTTTTTAGCTCAAGCTTTTGTTAACTAATGAATGAAGCGTATTTCACAATGTTAGGGCTATTAAGTACGATAATAGCTCTAAAGGAGTCCAATAAGATGTGTCAATTTTGATATGAGCTAATAATAAAGAAAAATTCGTTCAAAAACATGAGATGGTCTGTACTTTATCAAGTCTCAAGATGATTTTAATGTAAACCTACTAATGCGACAAATTCCTCTTTGCCTAATAGGTTCTGCAAACTAACAAGAAAGGCCTAAAATGAAAAAAAAAAAAAAAAAAACAAAAAACAGGTTTCTGTGTTTATCCTACATAGATATAAGATAAAATAATTATTTACTGGGGGGGGGGGGGGGAGCACTCGACCCCAAAAGTACTATGTACCGCTGGCAAGACAAAAAAGGTGGGCTTCGGAACTAGCGTATCATGAAAAGGACGGTCTTCGGAAGTCGGAACTACTAACATTTTGGAAAAAGGGGGACTTTGGAACTGGATTACAATATAAATATGATGCTACGGAACTGGTTCCCACAAGCTCCAATTAGCTAAATATACGCTGTGTCTATACGTCATGGCAAGTCTATCATGTTATGGTGCAGGGGCGGCGCTACAGGGGGGGGGGGGCAGAGGGGGCGACCGCCCCCCCTATGATTTTTCAAGTAGTGAAAAAAGAAAAAGAAAAAAGAAAAAAGAAGAAAAGGAGGAAGAAAAGGGAAGAAAGAAGAAAGCGGAGTATTAAAAAGAGAGGTCTTAAACATATAACTCTATATTACCCCTGTTATTTAATGGAGAAAAAATATGACGTCATCTTTAGGTCGTCTTGCCCCTCCTATCAAAATACCCTGGCGCCGCCCCTGTTATGGTGTGTGTATCTTATTATAATTTGAGTCTTCTTATTTTTATCGTTTGAAATTTTGAAAAAAGAATGATTGACATTTTAATAACACACACATTTTGGTGAACGAGTCTGCGAGCTATCCCTGCAGTACCCCGGCGTGCAATCAAAAAGTTAGGGAAAAAACGGAATTGCGCGCGGCGTGTAGGCCGCCTACACGCCATCTTTTTAATGGCTAATAAATCATGACCCTTCCAAACTGGGTTAGACTGTTCCACTGTACTGAAGGGACGTACAGAAGTGAAGCCAAATGAGGGACTCGTTATTCGAAGAAGCAGACTCTAGGGGGCAATTAGAGGCGCTTGCGAAACCCGATTGTTTACCTTTTGAAGGCCATTGAGGTAGACTGTAATGTTGGAAGTCTTAACCAGAGTGAATTTCCAATACACCCATTTAATATAGTATTTTTTCTCCTCCTTATGTATTTCTTAGTTTCCCTTCTCTTTCTTTTTTCTATCATTTCCGTGTATATCTCTAATATATTTATTTATTTTACTTTTTCTTTTTTCCTCCTAATGTATTCTTCAGTTTATCCATTCCCTTTTTTAATATACTCTTATATAGTCCAATGCTCTTCCTTTTTGCCTTAATGAATTTGTTTTTTTCCTTTTATTTCTTTTCCTTATGAATTTTCTTCTTTACCCATCCTTCACTTTTCTTTTTAATACTTTTTATAATTTCTTCTTTATAATCATTTTTTTATATATTTTTTTTCCCTTCGTTTTTTCTCTACATTGTGTATTTTTTGGTTTTCCCTGTTCTTTTAATTTCTTTATATTCTTAAGTTTTACTTTCATTTTCTCGATCCACTTCTCTTTATATTTCCCAATGTATTTCTTTGTTTTCTTTTTTCCCTTATATATGTCTTTGTTTTCACCATTTTTTATTTTCCCTCTTTTCCTATGTTTTTTTCAATTATTTCTTCTTTTTTTTTTCTTTGTCCATTCTTATTTCCTCATTTGTTGTTGTTCTTCCTTTTCTTATTTCTTTGCTCTTCTTTTCAATCCTCTCCTTTAAATATTTCCTCATGTATTTCTTTGTTTTTCTTCATTTTTATCTAATCCGTATGTACTCTATACCTGTGAATTGTGATGTATTACTTTGTTCTTCCTTTTAGCCTTTTCTTTTTATGTATTTATGTGCCTTTCCTCTCTTTTCGTAGATTAGTATTTGTTTTCCCAATTCTTTTATCTACTGTTAAGATTTTTTCTTTTTCTTTTTTTCTCTCTATTCTTTGCTAATGTATTTTTCCTTATCTTTTTTTCTCTTGATTTTCCTCTCTGGTCTTTTCCTCGTGTAGCTCTTTTTTTTTTTTCTTTTTAGTGTATTCCCCTTTTCTTTTTTGTGTCCTATTTTTATATTCCCTATTCCATATTTCTGGTTGTTTTTTTCTTTTATATTTCCTTCTCCATTTTGATATTTATAGATGCATTTAATTGCTATTTTAGTTTCACTTATCACGCCATGAACAATAAGTTTTCTATCATGTTGAAATCTACAAGCTTTGATCAAGAGCTACTGAGCAATATTGGCCCTCCTGGGAAATTACAAATTTTGCCATAGACCCTCCCGAAGAATATTAGACTGACTTACAGTCGGGGATAAAGTGCCAGTAGTAAATACAATACTGTAATAAGTTATATTGTAAATATATATCTCATTAAAAAGGCCATATGATTCTTTATGTCCCCAGTAAAATCAATTTAGGCAGAGTCTACTGTAAAAATTACTTGAATTTGGGATGTGCATGCGCCCCTCTTCACCTTCTTTTATATCTCTCATGAACTCCATGCACACTACGATGTTTTAAACTTGAGAAATGTAATTTGATTTTCTCTGGGCCGCCAAAAAGTCCCCCTCCCTCCAAACGCGCACACACACACACACACACACACCCTCACGCACAATGATTTGTGGGGAACTGTATTATTTTCTCCTATTGTATTTTGTACCCGGCAAGCACTTCTCCTATTGTATTTTGTACCCCAAGCATGACGGAATAAAGGCCATCATTGTGTTCTGTTGTTCACTGTACCCCAAAACTGAATCTATGTAAGGCCACACACACACACAGCGAGGCACACACACACACACACAAAGCGAGGCATGCAGAATCGTCGTTCCCTGTGATTATGTTGTGGGGTTTTTTTCTTCTTTTTTTTTTTGGGGGGGGTTAACTAATACTTAGTTATTATTCTTTTTATCTAATCATTTTTGTGCCATGTAAATCGATGGTCTAGGCCATCTACATGCCTAAACTTGGGCCAACGCATGTTTTTCCTGCAAACTTTTCTCTCTCTCTTCATCAATATCATCACCAGTGTCTGTCTTGGTTGCCTATTATATACCCATTGACAATGGGTATGCCAAAAAAATAAGAAGAAAAACGTTTCCGTACTGTGTATTTTAATATGTGAATTCGAGCAAATAATAAACTAAAAAAAAATTCTTGGCCATGATGGTTTTGTGCATGTTGGTCGAAATGAACTTATAACACGATAAAAATCCATTCTCCTTTTGTTGCAACCAAATGCTTTGGGTTTCATTTTTCTCTCTTTCTCTCACTTTATATACCGAACTTTGCTAGCTTCATATAAAAAATCCAAATATTCTGTGACCTTGCAATTCATTTTGTAGTAAAAACTATCTAAAAATACCTCATTCAAAAAGTTCCTGCCACAAATGATCGAGTACAATGGTTAAAAAGTCACGTCAAAATCTTCTTGTACCCGGTTTTGCAGCATTGTCACATTGTTATTAAATAAATTATGTGCATCTTAGTAGATGAAATTCAAATATCAATTCAAATTCCAGAAAATACTCCTTGCAGACAAAGTTCATACTAGATATTCTTGTCATGAAAAAAAATAATCTTGAAATCAACCCAAAACTTAAAACAGGGAGATTTTGATGACCCTTTTTTGAAAACACTGGTGCTCGGTAATCCGTGACAGTAGAGATATGAAAAATGTATAACATTAGACAGATTATGAGTCTAACATAACATAACTCTTTAACGTGACATTAATATCTAGCTTATAGAGATGTAATTTTCTTTTTAAATTATAAGCATAAATTTATAAGCGTACCATAGTTCGGAATATATTTTTCTATATGTATGGTATAATATAAAGAAAATTACTCGTCATTATGTGTTTTTAGACTTCATAAACTTCCTTGCATGAAGCATAGGCGTTTTGAAGGAATGTACATTCACAACTTTGATATTTTTTGAAAGTTAAAAATGTTAACTGCTTTAATGGATTTTCGTCACTACACCTGTATATTACATGCCTAAAGTCAATATGTCCTTTCCCTCCTGGGGTTCTTCACTGGCAGTTACATCAAATAACAACATATATTACCTCACTTATCAATTACATGAATGCATGGGGACAGTTTCCAACTGGTATTGACTTTTCTTGTGCATGTCAGTCCTAATGAAGTTATTTACATATGCCCATTAAAAGGAATTGAATACACTGACTGACCACACACACCAAAAGCACACATAACAGCATAAAGGAATGAATGTGAAAAACTCAACATTCTCCTTTCCCGTGACGATATATTTTTATACTATATCCTATTTAGTACATTATTTATATATCCTGAAACATCCTTCACCTGCATGGTGAAATGTGTAAAGCGTTAGAAAAAGGTTAGCAAAAGATTTTGCCTATACAAATTTATTCCTGTCATATAGCTTGAACCGATGATAAAAATAAAAACAATTTAAAATCTTGTAAACAGTGTATCAATATTCCATTGAAACGTGTTCTGATGGCAAGAAAAAACTACATTATTTCGACTACGTGGGGATTATAACAATCAATACTCCATCAAGCAACAGTACTGATATTTAAATGATAATAAATTCACATCATGTACCTAATTGTCAAGAGAGTTAGTGCGGATTTCTATGTCGCAGGTTCGGCGTGACAGAACGGAGTAGTATAATTATTCGATTCGGAGTATCTTTCCGACATCAAGAACACAATACAATGAAGTAATGAACGGTGAATATTTGTTTCATTTATACACTTATACATTGTGGGCAATATTGGGGCATAGTCCACATGTTACGCTTTAGTTGTCATTTTGCTACTACGATTTAAACATTTTAAATATGTAGACATTTGAAATATCTCATTTTCCCGCCGTATATTATGTACAGACCATCGGCTTTCTGATCCTAGACTACATATTAAATTTAAAATGTGAACTTAAAAAAGTTTGAAAAGGTTTCATGGTTTATTTTACCCAATAACTAAGAAAGCATGATTTGAATAATATAAGCAAACAGGGGACCAGGTGTTTGAAGTTCTCTCCGAAGAATTTGATAATGTGAATTAATGCCTTACAAAAGAGCACTATAGCACACCAAATTTGTTTCGATTTAGAGATTGAATCACTTTTTACCGTATATGGGACTATGCTAAAACAGAAGTTCTAAAAATATGGTGCCCCGTAATATAGAAAGAGTTGCGATTAATTCAAATCGATCTCAACTTGAAATCAAACACAATTTCTATTTGTCCAAGTACACAGGTGCGAATATCATTAAATTGTGATTGTTCGCAACTATATAAGACAGGGCCCTGGTTAAGTTGTATACTTAATTGTGAGATTCTCAATCTTTTCTGCTATTTAAAAATGAAATACATTATAGTAACCATGGCAACGTCCATTATTATATACAAAATCAATAACAACTAGTTGGTATTTCCAGTAGCTTCATGGAAATACTAGTAATCGTCTGCCGCGCGCACAATGTGGTGGGGCGGCCAGGATGAAATTCTCTCATTTTGCAGGTCCTGGCAGCCGTTCATTGTCTTTATTCCAAAGCAAGAGCAGTCATGAGTTTGTGAATGAAAGCTGAGTGTATGGAGGGCCATCCTGGCCGCCCCACAACTTTGTGCATGGCAGACGATTATTTCCTTGCATAGTTTTGTCCATAGATCGTTGCTATGTACAGCTAAAACAGTTATACCCCCCTTTTTTTTTTAGCTGGGTTGACCCCCTCCCCTCGGTCTACATGTCAATATGTCCGTGATCTTTGTTCCTATTCCCCATTTGACTTGATTTCGTTCTAGGTTTTTTTTTCTGTTCCTCTGATTCTTTCTACCTCTTATCCCTTGTTCCTCCTTTATGGGTAACCTTAATCCCTTTGTATCTTTTCACTTTTTCCTCCCTTTATGCCATCTTTCTAGAAGTTTTATATCCCATATATTTTTGGTTAAATGTCGCTTTTCTGAAGGTTCATAATTCCGAAAGTTTCATTATTCCGAAAGGTTCGTTTATCCCAAGTTTCATAATTATTCCGAAAGGTTCGTTTATCCCAAGTTTCATAAATCCTTGAATGGAATATGGTTCCTATTTCCGAAAATTAATAATGGTCTATGATTCCGAAAATGAAATAGGATTCGTATTTCCGAGAATGAAAAGAGTTCATAATTCCGAAAATGAATAAGGTTCATAAAAAAGTTGGAACGAGGGGCCGAAACGACGAAGCCCCCTCCCCATCAGGAGCCTAACAGAAGGGAAAGAGAGAAAAGAAATCTATAAGAGAATGAGAAAGAAAAAGCAGAGGCATCTCCCCGGGGTGGGCGGGGGGGGGGGGGGGGACAGCGAACACGTGCCCCGGGTTGCACTTGAAGGGGGCGCAACAAACCGCGAAAAAGAGAGAAACAAAAACGGGGAAATGGAAGACAAAGGAATAAATTTAAGAACTTTGAGGATTATGTGCACCTATCACCTGCAGTGTTAATTGCATTAGAAACACAGCTTTTAAATATTTAAAATGCGAACATTTTCTAAAGCTCGGTCTCTGGTCTTACTGCTTTCTCTCATGTCATGTTTTATGATGAGTGGCCCATTTGGATATAGGTTTTGCGTTTAATGAGCGTTAAAAATTTGAAAAAAATGTGAGAAAAAAAACTTTGCTCCCTATTATATAATCTGCATTTAAAAAGAGGAAATCGGCTCATCCATGGTCCTGGGAGCTGGAGATGCTGAAGGTGCTGTAGGACCCCTAGATCTTTACTAGTAGGGCGGCATATAGCTGAAGAATTGTTCACCTTTGTCTAAAAACACTAAATTTGGCACATGTTTTAAGTTATCCATTCTCAATAATCAACAATATTTGATATGGAAGCAATTTTAAAAACACAATTTCGAGGGAATTCGGAGCCAAATTAAAATGAGATTCCTGCACAGCTCAACAAACAATTTCGGACCCTATCAGATGGGAGTCTGTACCACGGCCCCATTCCATTCATTGAGAAATTCCGTACTACCAGTTACATGGCGCTATCAGACAAATATTAAAGGGGAAGTCCAACCATTAAATAACTTGCTTTCAACAGAAGTAGAAAAATCAGACAAACATAGAAAACAACGTCAGGGGAATCTACTTCTCAAACGGCAAGACCACTCTTGGCTACGGCAATCCATTTGTATATTTCATATCTGGCTAGAAAAAGTCAAATCGTGTGGTATTGTTTTATCAGATTCTTTACAAAAGCACATGGATGGTTGAGGGAAGATGACTCATTTTTATAAACTCATTATGAAACGAAAAGGGTCATTCTCAATAGCCTATGCACAACATAGGGCTTATTAAATCCAAAGTACCCTCTATACCGCCGCCCCCCCCCCCCCGGATAAAGGCCTAGCCTAAAAACATAGTCAAGTCTGCAAAACATGGGTTTGCACAGATACAAAGTCATTACGCCCCCACCCTGTCAGGGTAGATTCCGCCACCCCCCCCCCCTCCCGTCCATCGATCTATTCTTATACGCCACTTGATCTACATTGCATCCGTTATTGAGACATTGTTGAAGAGACTATAGTTTCAAGACCCTTATGGCGGTAAGGAGATAATATTTGCACGACGAATTCTTTTAGGACGATAAGTTTTTTAGATCCTTATATTGGAGATATAGACATGATAGATGAAGTACGCTGCTTGGCCTTCTACAACTTGGCAGTTACTTCTAAAATGTGATTTTGACGTTTGACCTTGGAATTTGGGTTGAAAATGTCTTAAAACCAGTATTACAAAGAACAAAATAGAATATGGTGCTTACTAAACAGTTTTGTGAAAATTTGAGTCATGTTTCCTATACGGCGAGTACTAAATCATGAACATTATGATATTATTTAACTTGACTGCACAATTTTCTTATCGGAGGGAAACTTTCCACCTTTACCCAAATCAGACCCCTTCACAACAATTTATTATGGTCAAATAGTCTCAAACATTATCATGAAATTTGTTTTGAACCTGAGTAAAGACATGTGAAATAATTATGTGAAATATCACTTCAGGCAGGAGCGTAATTCTGGGATGGACTTGCATGGTGACTTATCCCTGGGAAAATTTTGTGGAAAATGTGAAAAATACGTATAAATAACTTAAGGTTAGAGCATATTATTAGGCTCTGAAGTGCTTAATACAAAATGCAAAGTTTTACAATTCAAAATGGAAAATCAACTCCCTGTTGTTCGAAGAAATTGAAAGTAGCAATAATGACGATTTTAGCTGCCTGTTCTAATAATAGAAGAGAGAAATGGGTGCATGGCAATTACCACCAAGCTCAGATTTTGAATTACGCATGTGAATAAAGGAGGTCGTAAGTGCTTTAGAAAACTAGAAACACAAAATTTCCTAACGACCACGGAAAATGAAATATATAATTTACAAAGAGGTATCGAGAAGAGCGAAGTTGTCATGTTAACATGATTGGGGAGTGAGCCTTGGGATATAGTGATGCGTATGTCCCCTTCTGACTATCCTCCCCCTCCCGTCCAGATTTTCCCCCTATTATATGGAGGTGTGTTTATACGCGTAAGAATTTAACACTATTGTTGGTATAATGATGATTTTTCAGTAATGACTGAAAGGGATACCGTATAATTTTTTATCGCCGCCAATGTTGGTGGTTTTTAGTAACCCACAATGCAAGACAGACCGTTAGACCTGCTTAGGAAGACAGGTTGGAAGATCTAATAAATGTGATGTTTTATACATATATACCAAATTGTAAGGAATTAAGGAAATACCATATACAACAGCTTTGGGCAACTCTCGTGGAAATAAACACCATACGAAAAGAAATGAGAGAATAATGGTAGAGAATAATGGAGGACAGCACTGGGGAACTTTGATTTAAGCCACGCTTCCATTATCTCCGATGCATGAAATATACATCAATACATCTGATCTTCTTTTAGAATTAGTTTTTTAACCTTCTATTTTTTATCGTCAACTTTTGTCATTTATATAGCTTTATATCTAATCTTACTGTTTCCTATTCAGATTACCCTTTTTCTCATTTTCGTACTCATTTCTCCAATATCATCCTCGAAGTATTGCTCTTCTTTGAATTTCCCTTTCTGTAAAAAATAATATATTTTTCGTTCTTTTTTCCTTTCTTCTCCTTGCCTCATTAATAGCCCCTATTCCATTTCAGGAACCACGAACAATTACCTGTCAATACAATGTTAAGGGTGTGGAATAGAATACCACGCACGGTCCTGAAACAAACCTCTTCACGTCTTAGAATGACTTTCTTTTATTAACATCAAATATTTATTATTACATTTAAAAACTCTATGTATTATATTCAAACATAGAAATGGGGTATTGTATTGTCCCTCGCATGAATTTTTGTTTCATTATCTCATAATTTTGCATCCCAGTAGGATAAAGTTTACAAATTCCGTTTTTAAAGAGATCAGAATTTGAAAGAAAAATGTTAAGATCTAATAATTATATTAATTGGCATTCTATTGTGTAACCTGCCTTATTATAAAAAAGGCATTGCGTCCATTCCCCCCAATATTATAATACCCTGTGTATAAGTTTTTCCAAAGGGTGTTCTTCACCCTGTTATGAAGATGCTATAGGAGTCAGTTTCAACACAAAATCTTTGAAATTAAATATATACATGCACTGCAACCTTCACTCAGCAAAAGTTCAAAACAAGTTTATACCACTAAAGGCTATTTAAATGTTTTTTTGCCTTTCTTATTCTCTCATCAGAGTCTCCTTTAGCAATGTCACATAATAATATTAGTCTACAAATATGATACCATAATAAGACTTACAATACTGTGACTATATATATATGCTAACAAAAGGAATCGATGCGAGCTGAAAGAATGGAAGAAGAGCTAGAGGGGACGATCGAACTAGGAAGTAGGCGGTATAGGCAGGCCCCAGGGAACGATTTTTTTTTTACAGGGGTGCTGAGCACACAAATCTCCAAAAAAATTCTGACAACCAAAAAAAAAAAAAAAAAAAAAAGTTATCAGATTTTTGGGGTCTAGTTTTCACATATAATTAATAATTCTTATATATATATAGTCAACTACAGTATGTGCACAAAAAAGTTGGGGGTGCTGCAACTTTTATTTTTTCACAGGGGTGCTATGCCCCCCCCCCCCCAACTCTAACAAGTGAGGGGTGCTGCAGCACCCCCAGCACCCCCGGCTCCCAGGGGCCTGGGTATAGGGATTAATTATAATTATGCAGCCTTACTAATATATGGGGAATGTTTCTCCGTGAGCCCTTCCTCAACATAAGGGGTATACATGCATAATAATTACCACCACATCATACACTAATTTCCTGCATTATACTGGGCCTGCAAAATATGAAGCAATCGTACCTGTTGTAAACCGCTATAGCCGGCCGGCTGCATGTTGATGTTGCCATTGTTGCTTTGTCATGCTCGTTGACGTTGGTTCATCTCACTTCTCAGCATCTACCCCTCAGAAAAAGTACCACCATTGCCAAACGTGCGTCCAACATAAATTAGTGGGTGAACAGTTTGGTGTTTGTATTCCACACAATTTGATATTGATGAAATGAAAGGAGCCCTAATATACGATGTTATATTGCTATCTACATAAATTATAGAGCAAGACAGTGTATAGAGGAAAACGCGCCAAATGTTGAAAAACGCGCCTAAGTCGGTGATAAGCTGTTTGTCATGCCCCGTGTATGTTTTGGCATGTTTTATGGATGCCATGGCAAGGGGGTATCGGTCAGGGAAATCAAATGACCTTGTCTGAGCATGGACCTAGGTCCATGGTCTGAGTAATGACTGTAAGCACAGTTTCCACCAAGTTAGGGTATGCAATGGATATTTATACGCTAATGTAATTTTGACCCCCCCCCCCATGTTTTTTTTTTCTTCACGAAAGAGTTGCATGCATGGAGTATCCACATTCCCACTCCATACATCAAGAACAGGTGTGGAAAGTGGAAGAGGGAAAAATTGCCATTACTAGTTTTTAGCGTCAGCCGAGTTGACTTGTTTACTGATTCCATTTCTTTCACTCAAGGGTGGCTGTGTTTATCCTGAATAAGATAAATGTTGGAATTGGATTTCACTGTCCTACGTTTTCATTTTATTTTCTTGTTTTCTTGGGGGTATAAAAGATTGTTGAAAAATGTTTAATTGTGAGTGTATAATTATGTAACATAAATTTAAGGTCTAAAGTTAAGAATACGAGAAGAAAAAAAAACGAAAGCGAAAGGGAAATTGTCAGCAATGGAGCTGCAACAGGTTACACCTCTTCCACCTCCCTGGTTACACCGTAGTCGCGACGTCCACACAGAAAAACAACACAGGACACAAATTTCTTGCAGACCATGATTTTATTTTTTTCATGTAAGACTTGTATTCAAATAACCCGGGGGTTATTATTCATCGTGCTATACTGTAGTGCAAGTTATCTAATTCCCAATTTTCCATGTGCCTTTTGTATCGTAGAAATGATAGGCTCGTTATCATGGTTATGAGGCTTAAATTATATTATGCTTCTCAAGCAACGCGGCGCTACCCTTTCGAGTCGCTGAAATGATTTAAGAAATCCCTCGACACAGTATCTTAATTCACAAAATTCGATGGAAACACCCGTAACAGTTGTAAGATTTTAGATGTGCATGCATGTCTAAGTATATATTAAACAACACTAATTAATTTAATAATAATAGAAATGTTTTATTGATTTTTAAAACGATACGAAGTATACCAGAACAAAAATAACACGATAATGATAAAATTAATATAATCAAATACAAAGAATTAACCCCCCCCCCAAAAAAAAAAAAAAAAAAAAAAAACCACAATGTTTGCGAATGCATAATCTCATCTCTATGGATGGAATCCACTTTGCATACATTAGTTGTTGTTATGTTGGGCAAACATCATTAAAGTCACGTGTGCAAGCATAGCCGCTCAATATCCATTGAACTGTTGCTAATAAGAGCTACCCCAGGCGAATCGAGAGTCTGGAAATGAAGGCTTATGAAAATAATGAAATCATCTAATAAGGGGAAGATGTGGAAGGGGTTCATTTAGTTTTATTTGCAAATTCATTAAATTAGATCAATTTCTTTCCTTCTAGCTCTCAAGTCTTATTTCTCTTCCTCGTTTCTTTTTCTCTACCTTCTTTCGTGTGGATTAGGGGGGGGGGGTGGGATAGAACCAGGGACTGGAGGGTATGGTACTGGATTATGTGAATATATTATGTTGTATCAAAAAGCCTGCATGGAATAAGTGCATGGGGTCATGACCTCCATGTCCTTGCATGGATAGGGCGAAGCACGTAATCATGCAGCATTTCCCTGGTATGTGGAAGCGTGTGCAATGAGGTATACGATGCATGCTTGCATCCTTGTACCTCCTTGGTTCCTTGGTTCTAGCAAGGAGTAACTCCTTGGTTCTAGTAAAATGCATAGATGCAAACCATTTGCCTGTGTATTTTAAAGGGCTCACTCAACTATTTAAGTGCTACCATCGTAGCATGGCTAGTGTAGCATCATCTGTATACCAAATTAATTTACCTAACGGCTGCTATTGAATGGTGAGAGTAGAAGTACAATGTAGTACAGGCTGATGAGCCAGTGCTTGTCACATCGAATTCATAAAAGGGTCAAGCTCTCAACCTTATAATGTTATTAACATCATGTTATCATTGCCATTATCATTGTTATTATTATTACTCTTATTTTCATTATAATAGTTATTATCATTATCATTATTGTTATCAGTGTTATTATCATTATTATTGGCATTACCATTATTATTATTATTATTATTATTATTATTAATGATATTATGATTATTATTATTATTGTCATCATCATTATCATTACTATTATCATCATCACCATAATCATCATCCTTATTGTTATTACATTGCCCATGTGAAATTCACCTAATTTCTATTATGTCGTCTTTCTTTTTGTCATGTTAAGACTTAGAAAATAAATAAAATGAATTACAAATATCTTATTTCAACATTTAAAAAAGCCCGAAAACGCCCCCTTTTCCCCTATCCTCATCAATATCCCCATGATCTTGACAATTTTAAACATATCAACTAAGTTTGCTACATCAAAGATCAACATTTTTTTTGCTGTATATAGAACTGGCTGATTTGTGTTAATGCTTCAACGGCGGAATTGGGAGTGGACAGGCGGCAGGGCGCGGCAGGGCTGGGCCAACGCCTTAAAAAAATGTTCAAAAGAAAATGTCCCCTTCTAAGTGAACTGGTGCACCTCTCATGATTACACAAATTATGTGGTAATATCGCGTTTTGTTTATCTCATGTGCCCTTCAATCAATATAACTCATGCAAAATTGGTACTTCTTCAGTAAAGACAATGACTCTAATTCATGTTCTTTATTTCACAGCAATTTTTCACCAAGTGACATGGTCCTTATCAAATCCAGGTAACATAAAAGATTGTCAAATTCGTTTTCTTCAATGAATCATTTTTCCTCATAAGATTTAATTTAAGAATATATTAGCTTGAATTGCTCCCTCAGTTCTCGACACTACCCCCCCCCCCCCCCCGAGGTAAGGGTTAATCGTTCATAAAGAGGAATAGCTTGTAGTGTAAGATTAATTATTAGATTCCTGTAACCTCAAAACATTTTCACCCCAATAGAGACATAATATACTCGCCCAATGCTAACCTTTTTGTCTATGTTTCCAGCTTTGAGAACTTTCTTTCATGCATTCTATATTCAGGACATTTATCATTTAATTCGACTACAGAAAGTATGTATTCTTAAATATTCCTTATTCAGGGGTCTACTTACATAAAATGAAGTTTCAAAAAAGTCCGGAAGGCTTGATTTTGATTCTTTTTTTCAAACCTACAGTTCTCTCAACTTAATACTTGCCCATTGTATATGAATGCTATAGCTAACTGCATAACGTCAGACCATATAAGGCTTGAAATTCATCATTTTTGTTGATATTATGAAAGGTGTATTGACATTTTCAATTTTGACCTCAAAATTACCTGCAACAAGTTGAACCCTATTTTACGATATAATATTGAATTGAGATATTTTCCAAAGTATGTTATGTCATAGATTTAAAATTCTTTTCATTTCTGTATTACACCTTTATCACCAAAGCCTGAAGGTAAAATATACCCCTCCCCCCCCCCCCTTATTAGCTGGAGACACCTCTCTTTTTTCGGAGTTGGGTTAGTGACTTGAGATTGTGTACAGTTGTACTTGCTCTTTGTTCATCATAAGCGAAAAAGGGCATTCCTCAGACTTGAAAAATTGCACTCATCATCAGCAGGGAAAAGGGTGCAATAATGTAAAGGAGGGGGCACTTTTCAGAATGAGAAAGAACCACTCATGTTTTGTGTCGATTTCTCAACTTTAAAGGCAATTTCATTTTACATTTATGCTGTCAATTATACTGTACAAAAAAAATTTTCTCTAAAGAATTTCTAGCAAACATATAACTCCATTCAAAGTACGACATAAGCAACACATTCTAAACCCTGTCATACTCAGACCACTCAGTCACCAGTATTGGCTCTACGGTTAAAGCCGAGCGGTCCCTTCCAGAGTTCCGGGGAAAGAACCACTCAGGGTTGATGTCGATTTTTATACTTTACAGACAGTTTCATTTTAAATTTATAATGCCAATCATATCGTACAACATATTTCTATCTACAGAATTTCTAGCAAACATATAACTCTATTCTAACTACAACATGTGCAACTCATTCTAAACCCTGTCATACTCAGACCACTCAGTCACCAGTATTGGCTCTACTGTTAAAGCCGGGCGGTACCGCCCAGAGTTCCGGGGAAAGAACCACTCAGGGTTGATGTCGATTTTTATACTTTACAGACAGTTTCATTTTAAATTTATAATGCCAATCATATTGTACAACATATTTCTATCTACGGAATTTCTAGCAAACATATAACTCTATTCTAACTACAACATGTACAACTCATTCTAAACCCTGTCATACTCAGACCACTCAGTCACCATTAATGGCTCTATACGGTTAAAGCCGGGCGGTACCGCCCAGAGTTCCGGGGAAAGAACCACTCAGGGTTGATGTCGATTTTTATACTTTACAGATAGTTTCATTTTAAATTTATAATGCCAATCATATTGTACAACATATTTCTGTCTACGAAATTTCTAGTAAACTTATAACTCTATTCTAACTACAACATGTGCAACTCATTCTAAACCCTGTCATACTCTGACCACTCAGCCACCACTGTTGGGTCTACGGTTAAAGCCGAGCGGTGCCTCCCAGAGTTCCGGGGAAAGAACCACTCAGGGTTGATGTCGATTTTTATACCTTACAGACAGTTTCATTTTAAATTTATAATGCCAATCATATTGTACAACATATTTCTATTTACGGAATTTCTAGCAACATATAACTTTATTGATTTCTAACTACAACATGTGCAACTGATTCTAAACCCTGTCGTACTCAAGCCACCTAGCTCTGCCAGGTCTTACTCAGGTAAGTTTAGTGGTGTACATTCTCGGTTTGAGGGTCCATTTTAGTCAAATTCTATTTACATCATGTATATTGGTATAACCTATATTCTTTCCATCTGTGAAATTTCTAAGGAGCACGTGAATCACATTTTATACAAAATCATATTCTATACCTGGCAGCGTTAAATTACAATCAAACACCAATGTTGGATTTAGAGTTTAAGGAAAAGAACCACTTAGATTTTGTATCGATTTTCAACCTTAACCGAATTCAAATTTGGTTTAAAATACTGATTATTGTGTTGCACAATTATGGAATCTCTTAGGAGCATGTGCATCAAATGTTAAAGACAATATGCCACTTACTTAGTCGTGTAGTAGAGGCTCTATATGAAAAATATATTATATAGGCCTACTCGTCAAAAAAAAACACCTATCTGCTAATGTTGAATCTGAAGTTTACTCTGAGCGGTCCAGCCCGGAGAAGGAGAATAAATCTCCGATCTTGTGTCGATCCTGATTAATTGATATACTTCCTCAGGATATTATGATAATGTTTTCCAGTATGGTAAGAAGAATTTTCTCTAGAACCCTTTTAGGAATGACAAAATGACGAATCAAAGACAGAGTTCTCCATCGCCATAGTCATGATAGCTGATGTCCAATGATTATGAACCCTAACCGTCTTGTTACGTTCTGGCAAGCTCATTGTTACTTGAAATTCCAAAATGCTACGGAGCTGAAATTTCATCCCTTTAATCCTCAGACACATAAAACATCATCATTTAATTTTGGTGATTTTACATTAGGTTCTTATATTTTTTAAAAATCATTTTGTTCGTTTCTTATTACGCCCTCTATGACTGAATTACTTGCCATTATGTGATTTTCTTTTTCAGAGTGACACTAATTTCTCATATTCCAAAATCGTTTTTAGTATTCGACCTGGTCTTACCAATTCCATCTTATAGTAAATGTTTAATCCCATCATTTATCCTTTATGTATTTGTGTTTATTCATAAATTTCAACTCTTTTTGTCATTTTATCTTTAAAAAACAGAGGGCAATATTGTTTTGTTACAGTCACCTAATGATTGATAATAATTTTCATAGGATCAGATTTAATGTATCGAATTAAATTTTAAATATATCAAACAATCAAACATCCAGCTCAAAGTGCAAGTAGCTAAAATCTCGAGTTAATACTGATTCAACTGAAGAAAAAACAATCTCATGACAGATGGGGGGAGGGGGGATCTAGTTTACCAGCGTCCTAAAATATTTGGGTTTTACGTAGCGCATTTTCTAGATATAGGTGTAATCCACATATGAGATGAATGAAAAGTTTATGTCACACAAAATGCTTTTGAAACTAGCTCAATTTGAGATAATATTGATGGCGATGGCGAAAATATGGTTCGACGTGCTTTTACACCTGACATACAACAACGGAAACGACGAAATCCAGGTTTATATTTTATTTATGATGAGGTACAATAGATAAAGTGGCGATTCGAGATGGGGGGGGGGGGGGGGGCGGAGGACTTGTCTCCGGAAATTTGTAAGACTGAAAGAAAAATGTATAGCAACTAATGTATAACATCTACATGTACAATACCCTGTTTTACAAAGGCGTTTAAAGTGCTCTAAATAAAATGCTAAGTTTAGCTACAAAAATACAAAAGGTTATTGGTTGATCACTACGCTCCCTTGCATAACTTGAAAAGAATGTTGTCCCTATACTCGCCCCTCCCCCCCCCCCCCCCCCCGACAACAAAATAATGTCTGCTCCTGAGAATAGGTGTGACATTTTCATGGGATTGATTTCATATAATTCATTAGTAGGGTGGGAAATTATTCTCTTCAAAGTCTATGTTTTTGGTGGAAAAAGAAGAAAATTGTATCAAAAGTCTACCCATCTTTGCCCCTAAACTAATATTGATGACAGAAAACACGAATAAGTATTTAGATAAATGTCAAGAATAATTTATTCTATGTAAATCAATATACCTTGACCACAGATCATTAAAACTCCTGAACACGGATGATTTAACATTACATCATTTATGTAGACTTAAATAACTCATGGGGATGTTAGAAAGTTTTCAAAGTTGAAGACATGACCCTCCCCCCAAAAAACAAACAAAACAACAACAACAACAACAAACAAACAAAAAAACACAAAAACACAAAAATCACAAAACACAAAAAACAACACTTTGAAGTCCAAGTGAATTGCAAAAAAAGAATAACCAATAATACAAAATGACAGTAGGACTTTTCTCCCTGCAGATCTGAGTTATGATACTTAGCATTTACAAATTTTAACATTAAGATATAGAGCCTTACAAATAATAACACTGATACTGATACCGATACACTTTTTGACATTTTCTTTTGGTTATCTTTTATTTTAGTGTTTTCATTTTCAAATTTACATGCAATTTCTGTTCGTTTTATAACTATATAGCTTATTTCATCTTTTGTCCCATATCTTTTTTAATAGTTTTTTTTCTTACAGACCCATATTTCGTTTTCATGTACACTATGCTTTTGTCTTCCACATTTTAACTGTCTTTGCATCACATGTGTGTGTGTTTTAAAGGAATGTTTTGCGTTATAGATGATTTATATCATGTTTCATGATTTTAGTGCATTCCATTTCATTTCATTCACTGGTTCAACCATTCTATAAAAAAATTTTAAAAAGAAGCCAAATTTACATAGTACATAATTACAAATCAATATGACTATTTCAATAATAAATATTTTTAAAATGGTCGGGATGCCCCAGAGAAGCAAGGCTTGTTTGAGGGGCTCCCTTGAAAAGTGAAACAGAGAAAGAGAAAAAGAAAATATATACATGTATACAAAAATGCAGTATACATGTACATGTATATGTATGTATATGTAGTGTTTAAATAAAAACTATTGCAACACTACATCTAAGTATTGCATATAATAAAAATAAACATCTCTCTCTCTCTTTCTCTCTCTCTCTCTCTCTCTCTCACACACACACACAACACACACGCACACACGTGCATCCTAAGAAAGAGATTGGGAAACAGAAATATAAAGAGCGAAGAGAAATACATGTGTAGCTATGCAATAAAATATTGCACAAGTTACATTAATGCATTATTTAAATGAGAACCCAAACATTTTATGACAAGTGTTTTAAAACGGGATAGGGCAGTACTATTTTTTGTGTTACCGTCAAGCGCATTCCAATGTTGGATGGTATTTTGAAGAAATTTTTGCACAGTACATTGCGCACCTAGCTTGGGTTTGCTTGCATCATTATTCCATATAATTTGTTTATTTGTATATTGGTTCATTTTTCTTCTTCCCTTATTCGACCATTAGTCTGATAGTGTGCGAGACATGGGCGAGTCGGTTTACCTATAGGCCTATTTCTTGTTTGTTCTGTTCCATAAACATGAAAATTATAGTTTTATTGAATAATTTATATATAGGTCATTACCATATCCTCTGTTTCTGATTTATAAAATTTCAGAAACAGGACTTTAAGAACTGTTCCTAAAATTTCTCATGTAAAACAATGTAGGAATTCGATGGGTAGGAGTGCATTGTTAAGAAGAATGCTTAAATCGCGAACATGCTTGTCCATTTATTGATGGATTCGAATTTCCAAATGTTCGCATTCCGAGCCACCCGCGATTTGGAATGCTTATTGGGTAATGCTTATTTTATCAAAACGCATGATAAAACATGAGCAAGCACTTTCCCCCAAATCAGATTGAATGCTCATTTTAGGTTATAGAATGTTGATCTCAATGAGCATTCAATTTTCAAGGAATTCAAACGACTGTGCATCAGTTTGGCTAGTGTTTTGATGAATTCGACTGAGAAAAACTATAGTAGTAGCAGTAGTGCCAGTAGTAGTAGTAGTGGTAGTAGTAGTAGTAGATGTAGTAGTAGTAGAATAAGCAGTATAGTAGCAGTAGACTGCTAGTAGTTGTGGTGGTGGTAACAGTACTACTATAGCAGTATAGTCGTGTAGTAGTAGTAGTAGTAGTAGTAGTAGTAGTAGTAGTAGAATAGCAGTATTACAGAACTAGTAAGACGACTATTACATGGTATAGGCATACCAGTAGCAGCAGCTAGGAGGTGGAAGAGGAAATCGTTTTGATGGATAATGCTACGTTAGTAAATCTTGATTTGGCCAGGGAGATGTTACTAATATTTCCCTGATATGGTACTTCAAAATACACCAAAATGTTATTTTCATTTTATTCGCAAGGACATTGCACATACACCTGATCAGTTATTATGTATACGATACAGATCTAACAAGTAAAAACTATACATGTATCCTTGGCATCTCCGTGCTCTCTCCATGCAAGGACAGGTCATGACCCCCACTCACTGTTAGTGCAGGCTTGATTTTTATATAATCATGGATATACTACTAGAGTAGTATATCCATGATATAATCCAGTAATAGCCCTCCCCCGACATTCTTCAGCAAGAATATGAACTAGAAAAAAAAGGAAGTAAACTAAGAAAGAAATTGAACGAATACAATGAATTTGTAATATCCACATTCAGTTCTAGTAGTCGTTCATCTCCATGATCTCAGAACTCCAAAAGCTTATCCGGAAGCAATGACCCTAACTTTGACACTTTATCAATGGGCACCAACTCTGGTCAGCCGAAAACTGTAACAGAGGTTCTGAACCGTAGGACTTTCCGACACAGGGTTTGTACTGCAAACATGGATATATCCAGGGAAAACTTTTCCCTGGTAATATCCATGGTAAGAGCTAGCATACGCAGGGAGGTCTCTCTTCCCACCTCCTTGGTATACGCATTACTATATGTGTTACACGAGGAGCTTAGTTCTGGCATAGTATATCCATGGTTCTGGATAAGATTGAGAGATATCGTCTTGCCCATAATATGGGGACAGTTCACTGATACGTGCTATGTAGGGCTGGCTGTCTGTCTCCCACCTGGATGTAAGGAGGTATATACTGGCCCTGGGCCTAGTAGTAGTAGTACCTCACTGAGTCAGCCTTCTGTTGCCATGGATATATTACTCGAGTAGTATATCCATATTAACACTTTTGGATGCATCTTTATTTCAGACGTTCTATTCCCTTGTTTTCTATACTGGATATAGGTATACACATAATGATATGAATATTCATTACATGGTTTGTTGTTCTTTTTTTTTTTCTTATCTTTTATTTTTTATAGTGATGGACTTATTTTACTTTCCTATAGTGAAAACCATTTAAGATTGAGTTGATTCAGGGGGTGGAACCCTCCAGCTCCCTGGTTGATTCCCAGAGAATATTCACAATTAAAAATATACACAAAAAAATGGAAAAGATAATAATCTCACAAGAGCACAAGATGGAGTAAAAGAAGGGAAAAGGTGGTGACAACAGTGCGATTACATGCATAAAAAAGCAATCATGGATTAATTAGACTATACACTGTAATTATATTGAAGAATTCATCGTTATAATCATAATTCTCACATTCAGAGGCGGGGAAGGAGGAAATTACAGCAGGGGCTGCGCAACCGGGGGGAAGGGCACTGTGGGACCTACTTTTTCATGCAAAATGCCCCTTTTTATTACCGAAAATGTGCGCTTGTTTACACAAATAAGTGCCCATTTTTACACTGTAAAAACTGGGATGTTGAATTAACACCCTCAAATTTCGCAGTGTACTTATATCCTTACCATTTTTTCTAATAAAAGCCCTTTTTACTTCCGATAAGTGCCCTTATCCCCTTCTGAAAAATGCCTTTTCCAAATCTGATAAGTGCCTTCTTTTCCTATCGATTCAATACCCTTTTCCCCTCCAAATAAATGTTCCTTTTAAAATTTGAGGAGTGTTTCTTTTTCATTCTGAAAAGTGCCCCCTCCTTTACATTATTGCACCCTTTTCCCTGCTGATGATGAGTGCAATTTTTCATGTCTGATGAATGCCCTTTTTCGCTTATGCTGAATGCTCCCTTTCCTTTCCATTAATTGATTAATTGATAGTTATTTCACAAGATAAAATTCATAAATCAAATTAAGTGGTAGAACTTGAAGCATATAACGACCCGAACAAAGAGCAAGTACAACTGTACACAATCTCAAGTCACTGATCAAACTCCGAAAAAGAGAGAGATGTCTCCAGCGAAGAAGGGGGGGGGGGAAGGAATATATTCTACTTTCAGGCTTTGGTGATAAAGGTGTATTCCAGAAATGAAAAGAATTTTAAGTCTATGACATAACATACTTTGGAAAATATCTCAATGCAATATTATATCTTAAAATATGAATCAACTTGTTGCAGGTAATTTTGAGGTCAAAATTGAAAATGTCAATACACCTTTCATATAATATTAACGAAAATGATGAATTTCAAGCCTTATATGGTCTGACGTTATGGAGTTAGCTATAGCATTCATATACAATGGGCAAGTATTAAGTTGAGAGAACTGTAGGTTTGAAAAAAAAAATCAAAATCAAGCCTTCCGATCTTTTTAAAAACTTCATTTTATGTAAGTTGCAAAGGCCAAAGATGATTCAGGAATATAATTCAAGGAATATTTAAGAATACATACTTTCTGTAGTCGAATTAAATGACAAATGTCCTGAATATAGAATGAATGAAAGAAAGTTCTCAAAGCTGGAAACATGGACAAAAAGGTTAGCATTGATAGCATTGGGCGAGTATATTATGTCTTTATTGGGGTGAAAATGTTTTGAGATTACAATCTAATAATTAATCTTACACTACAAGCTATTCCTCTTTATGAACGATTAAGGGGTAGTGTTGAGAACTGAGGGAGTAATTCAAGCTAATATATTCTTAAATTAAATCTCATGAGGAAAAATGATTCATTGAAGAAAACGAAATTGACAGTCTTTCATGTTACCTGGATTTGATAAGGACCATGTTGGTGAAGAATTGCTGTGAAATAAAGAACATGAATTAGAGTCATTGTCTTTACTGAAGAAGTACCAATTTTGCATGAATTATATTGATTGAAGGGCACATGAGATAAACAAAACGCGATATTACCACATAATTTGTGTTATCATCATGAGAGGTGCACCAGTTCACTTAGAAGGGAACATTTTCTTTTGAACATTTTTTTTAAGGCGTTGGCCCAGCCCTGCCGCCTGCCCCCTCCCAATTCCGCCGTTGATGCATGAACACAAATCAGCCAGTTCTATAATCAGCAAAAAAAAAAAAAAAAAAAAAAAAAAAAAAAAAAAAAAAGCAAAAAAAAAAAATGTTGATCTTTGATGTAGCAAACTTAGTTGATATGTTTAAAATTGTCAAGATCATGGGGATATTGATGAGGATAGGGGAAAACGGGGCGTTTTCAGGGTTTTTTAAATGTTGAAATAAGATATTTGTAATTCATTTTATTTATTTTCTAAGTCTTAACATGACAAAAAGAAAGACGACATGTTAGACATTAGGTGAATTTCACATGGGCAATGTAATAACAATAAGGATGATGATGATGGTGATGATGATAATAGTAATGATAATGATGGTGACAATAATAATAATCATAATAATAATAATAATAATAATAATAATAATAATAATAATAATAATAATAATAATAATAACTAGAACTTTAATTCGTCACTGAAGACGAATTAGGTGGTCTGTCTACCCGTTGGTAAAATTGCTAAGATGTGATAATATTTGTGCAAGATAATATTCCTGATTATGTTGAAAATGGATGGAGACTTACGTCAAAGAAAATCGAGCAATTTCATATTGCATTATACATGGGATATTAAACCCATAGGTTTAATACACGACAGGCAATCAGATTTTGCATAGGGTTGTACACAAACTACATTCAATTAGGCATAACACGCAAAATAAAAAAGTTTATTACATTGTTTGTGATTTTATATGTTACAGTAGTCGAAGCAAATGGTAAAATATGAGGCAAAAAGAAGAAAAAAAAAATTCAAAAAAAAATGGACCCACCGGGATTCGAACCTGGGTCGGCGGGATGGGAGGCAAGTGCTTTACCAATGGACCAAAAGTTTTCCAATAGAGATAACACGTAGACGAAAAACGGGATTCTCAAATGACATTTTGTACTTAAAAAACGGGCATGATCCCGACATCTGATCAAAAATTGGAGGGCACATTTGTGAAAGCTTATAGTCTCAGCTATAACATACCAAAATTTGGAAGAAAATCGAGCAGAAATAACGGAGCTGTTGCTCAAAGAAGACGGGAATGCAGAATCAAGAATTAAGAAAAGTTCATGTCCCATAGAGAATACACGTAAAATGTAAAAAATTGACATGGCACCATTCATCGTAAAATTAGACAATGATGCCGCTGTCAAAATGAAAATCCGTGGAGCAAAACTTATAGAGAATGATCTCAGCTACAACATATCAAAATTTCGGCGAAAATCAACCAACAATAAGCGAGATAGTCTTGATTAAAGGAAAAAAATATGACGTAATAATTGAAAAAATGAAATTTCGAGTTCAGACGCCATTTTGATGACGTCATATTATAATTGGGGGTCAAATGAGATATAAAATTATATCTACACTTCATACACTATTCAAATATGAAAAAAAAATTGGGGGTCAACGGACTATTTAAAGAGCTACAATGGATTTTGTATAGGCATGTTTTTGGCCGTTTTTACGTTTATAAGCCCCTTGGACGCGCGCACGGATTTTGAACTTTGACCCGCGCGTACGACCTTATCGTCAGTTGTAATTGATTCTAAATTGATGGAGATGGTCAAGAAAAGTCCAAGGATTACAAATCAAGTGAAAAAACGGCGTTTTTACGTTATTTACGACTTGCGGGCGCGCAAAACGCGCGCGCGGGCGCTTACGCGCGGAAATTTTTGAAATGCTTAAAATGGCCTAAAACGTGTGCAAAATGATTTTGAGCCTATTTTGAGCATTTTAAAATTTTGACGCGCGCGTACGTGCGCATCATGATGCGCGCGCGGATTTTGATAACATGCTATGTTGACCCTTGACCTGAAGTTCATGTGTGTAAAATATGATTCATTTTTGATGACTCATTATGAAGATATGATTGAAAATATGATTTCACAAAATGGCGCCTGGATGACGTCACGATGATCCAATGACCTTCAAAAAGTTAAGGGCACTTGATCTCATAGAGCCTGATGACTGACATAAATTTCATGAAAATTGACATTGTCGATTTTCCGTAATCGTCTACACAAAAAAGTGTACGGAAGAAATAAAAATAAAGAAAATTCTGACGAAATTAAAAGGTGATCTGTCGATTCCGACAGACCACCTAATAAATAAAGAAAGAAAATTCGGACGAATATAAAAGGTGATCTGTCGATTACGACAGACCACCTAATAAAGAATAAAGAAAATTCGGACGAATATAAAAGGTGATCTGTCGATTGCGACAGACCACCTAATAATACCTATAACGTGTGTGTCTATGGCAAAATGGGTAATTTGAACTTTGAAAGCCATTTTCACCCTGAAGACGACCGTTAAAACGTTTGAGCTCTTTTTTGTGTAGAATTTTCTGCTCTTTCATGTGAATCAAGTCCCAAGTCTCTAGCACCCCGCAAACTGAAGTTAGGGTTCATTTTCAGGGTCCGAAAAGGGCATTTTTCACCCCAAAATCACTGAATGAAGCGTAGATGACGTCATAATGACGTCATGAACCTCAAATTTTCACCGTCAACACTTCTTATCAGTCCTCATTACTGTGTCGAATTTGAAAAAGATTCATGGTTTCATTTTTGAGTTATTGCCCCCGTAAAAAGAGGGGGGGGGTCAAAAAAGGAAAAAATGAATAATAAAAAAAAAAACGAATTGAGCTCTGAATCTGATTTTTGGTGTGCATGATATTTGGTCGAAATGTGATGGACGAGGCAAAATTCAGAAAGATTTACGTCCTCTTTTGGGAGTTATTGGGGGTGTCATCTTTCATATTTGCGGGGGCACTGACGAGCGAACGTGTGCGCACGCGCGCGTCTAAATCTCTGTGGGATTGACCGGATTGATATCAGCTTCAATCATGCCAAATATGAATGAGAAATGACATTTCGTTATGAACATATGACCATAAGTTGATTTTCACAAAATGGCGCCTGGATGACGTCACAATAACCTGATGACCTTGAAAAAGATGTGGGAACTTGACCTTATTAGGACTGATGACTGACGAAAATATGAAGAAAATTGACTGAGCCGATTTGGAGAAATCGGGATAACGAACTGGACGATTTGGTATTGCAGGACATGTGGGAGATTATCCCCTTAGCTTTAATACACGACAGGGAATGACATTGTACACAAACTACTGCACACTATTTTCCAATAGACATAACACGCAAAATTAGGCAGTTTATTACATTGTTTGTGATGGTTTATGTTATTATAGACGAAGAAGATGGTAAAATGAAAGGCAAAAAAAAAAAAAAAAAGTGAAAAAAAAAAAAAAAAAAAGATGGTCCCACCGGGAATCGATCCGGGGGTCGCCGGAATGGAAGGCAAGTGCTTTACCCAGGCCCCTAAAGCTCCGCCATCTTGTCGGGGTCCATTAGAAGGCCCGATAAGCATCTTTGCATAATTCATGAGCGTAAATGCATGATTCATTTTGTAAGATGCTCCCCGAGAGTAGCATTTGTTTGTACGCGGTATGAAACACATTACGCGCATCAGCTTAGAGCATGCGCAGTAAGAAAGGTCAAATACAGTAATATATGCATTTATGGTAATGTATTCATCGCTTCAATGTACAGATTCGGCGAATCAGCGTCGGTAATTGCTAATTGTGGCAGACTTTTGTCAATGCACTTTAATTGTAATCGATCTCCGAATCAAAATATATCGCTTTGCAAATTTGTAAACAAGTAAATAAAGCTAACAATGTAACCGGACAGACCGAATCAAATCTAATCATGGATACAGATAATGTAAAAATAAATGTAAAGTACTTGACACGTCACCAGTGGCATAAGTCACTTTTCTTGTGATATAATTAATGCCGGTGAATATATTCATTCAATTATGCATAAAGGATAATGATAAATAAGTACATAAATGATACATAAATGTATAATGAAATTTTTTTTTAAAACTCTTGCAGTGTATGATTTTTTTTCAGGGATGATCTTCATTTGGGGGTGAGGGGATGGGTCCTTTAGTTAATTGAGATTTTTTCTTTAACCTTTTAGTTAGTCTTGATGTAAATGATTTTTTTAAAATAATATAAGTGTACGTTTATTCTTTTTTGGAAGGGATTTTTCCTCCCCGACTTTTCCTCCCATTTTCTTGTTGATATACTGAATACCGGTGCACTATTCATACGATACGCATAAAAGATAATTATAAATAAATAAATAAATAAATAAATGATACTGATATGTATAATGAAATAAAAAAGAAAAGAAAAGAAAAGAAAAGAAAAAAAACCCTCTTGCAGTGTAGGATTTTTTTCAGGGATGGTTTTCATAACAGAAATGATGATCTTCATTTGGGGTAAGGGGATGGGGTCCTTTAGTTAATTGACGTTTTTTTTTTAACCTTTTAGTTAGTCTTGATGTAAATGATTAAAAAAATATATATATAAATGTACGTTTGTTCTTTTTTGGAAGGGATTTTAAAAAAATTAAAATCCACCACTAGTGTAGCTGGGGGGGGGGGGCAGGGGGCAGAGTGCCCCCCCAACAACTTTTCTTCCCATTTTTTTTTCTTGCTTGTCAGAGAATTATGGAGGAAAACATGTGATAACCCCCCCCTCCCCCCCTCCCCCCCCCCTCCCCCCCCCCCCCCCTCCCCCCTCCCCCCCCCCCCCCCCCCCCCCCCCCCCCCCCCCCACTGAGCGAGTTTTGGAGAGCTGGCAAGAAGAAAAAAATACGGGTCCCCTTCAAGCAGAATTTTAGAATTTACAGTTTTGTATTTTTGTTTTTGTTTTTGCTTGTCAGAGAATTATGGAGGAAAACATCTGATAACTCCCCCCTACCCCCCACTGAGGCCACTGGAACACTCAAAATACCGGGAAGAATTATCTTCTAACTTTTAATTTGCATTTGTGAGTAAAATTTATATGTTACCATTCACTAGCATACCCAAGGGGCCCGGGGCAAAGGGGGGGGGGGCAGAGTGTCCCCTGACAAGTTTTGAAAAAAAAGAGGTTATCTGGTTCCTGAACAAGATTCACGACCCCCCCCCCCCCCCCCCACCCCACTGAGCGACTTTTGGAGGGCTGGCGAACTATTTTCGGAGCTGATAACCTTTTTTTTTTTTTTTTCTTTAATGCTTGTCAGTGAATTATGGAGGAAAACTGGACCCCATAAAATCTGATAACCCCCCCCCCCCGCTCCACTGAGCGACTTTTGGAGGGCTGTGGGGGGGGGGGGGGAATTGTCGCCATTGATAACCCTTTTTTTTTAACCCCTCTTGACGCCAAGGTCCAGATACGCCACTGTTGCCATTCCTTTCTAGCTTTCATGCCCGTAAGTCACCACTCAATCACAAGTCTTATACAATACCATTCATTTCCATCAACTTATGATTGACCATTCCAGTCAAAGCTTATTGTCTTCACTCTTCCTTTCACATACGCAGGGGTGTCGCTAGAGAATTTTGAATGGGGCAATAGTTATCGTGCCGAGAAAAAAAAATTCCCACAAATTTCCAACAATGAAAAAGTAAAAACTGAAGTTTATATTTTTATATATTTTTTGACATGTCAAAATACTGACAGTTTGAAACATTACAAATATTAAGGTGTATTACCATCCCGCCACCCCAGGGGTGCATCCAAGATTTTGTAAAAGATGGGGCACACATTGCAGAAAATTCTCTGACAAGTTGAAAAAGGTCATTTCAAAGGAGGCGGGGGGAGGGGGTACAATCTTGAAGTTGTATACTGAAGGTATCTCACTCTGTATCAAGGGGGGCATGGGCCGGAAGTGCCCCCTAAATCTGATACTGCCTTTTTCCACCCCCACCCCCTCGAGCGATACCACTGCTTTTTCTCTCATTTTTTATCTTTCTCATTCCATTCTAACTCTGGCTTACCTTTCACACAAACTTTGCATTTAACATTTCTAATTATGGAACCCCCAACCCCCCCCCCCTTTGAATACTCTATGTAAAAGTTTATCACATGAACATTATCACTAAAATGAGAATTCAAGTTAGAATTAAAAAGCTCTCAGAATATGTAAATGTTTAAGATAACTAGATAGATGACTTTCCACCCCCTTAACATGATAAAAGAGATGAACTAAATCCTTTTTTGTTTTTGTTGTGTATTTAATAACAATAAATATCAATTCAAATAAGTTCATAATTTGAAAAAAAGAAGAAAATCTTGAAATTGCACATCCTTGCAGAAGTCTAGTGGTAAGTCAAATTTTCATATCACTTACTAGTATATCACTGAATATTTTTTTTTTTCTCACAAGTTCTCAGGCAATTTGCGTATCAACTGTTTCATTCTATTATACTGTTGAAATGGTCACCGACATATTAAATCAAATCTAGGTTTTGTTAAATTTCATTCAGCTGAAGGCACTTATTTTTCAGAATTTCAGCAAATGAAATATTCCAACAAAAATCCTCCAAATAAGAAACCCTTGTTAGGGATATCTGTATTGTTTTATTCTGAATGAAATCCCTAACTTCATTACATGTATCCACTCGTGAGACTGCTGATCTAGTTAACAGGAATGAAGAGCTGTAGTGGTAATCCGTAAGTCTGTTGAATGAAAAGAGAAAATAGAATAAATTAAAAACTATTAAGGTCGTAAACAATAAGAAAGGACTGCAATGTGCCAGATATGTATATATGCATGACTCAAACAGAGTGAATATTGCTTGATAAAAAACTATTTTACCCACATTCATTAAAATTAAGTTCTTTTGTAAGCATGAAAATGGAAATGATGAATCCTTATAAAAATTAAATAAAATTCCAATATTTGACTAAAAATTCTTCATGTTCAGGTCAGAGGGAAAGGAAATTACAATCGTTTCAAATAAATTGCTTCCTCTTCAAGTTGTGTACTATTGATATAGGCCTATTATATATTTTTTTATATTGATATATTTTTCAAAAACTTTTTTTTTTTTGGGGGGGGGGGGGGGGGGGGGGGGGGTATTGCCAAATTTAATTAGGCACAGTAAAGGCCTACCTCTTCAAGCTTGAGCATGCAGGTCAGGATATCTGCTATTCGTTCATTTCTCCTGATTGTGTACATGGTGTATCTCAATATTCTTTCACCATCCAATGTAAAGAATCATGCTGTGTAAAAAAAGGATAAATAAATTTATAAGTACATGTGTAAATGAAAGTAATTTAGAGGTACAAAATATATATTTTGCAGAAATACTTGTACTCCACTAATTCTGACTTTTTTTTTTATCTTCTCAAACATCTAAATACATCTAATTTAGATCATAGATCAAAGCTCAAAAGAGACCATTTTCACAGAATGTATTGTGGATAAAATGTGAAGTGTAATCCTCTCCTTCTTCTCCATGCTTACACACAATCATGGGCTTTGTTGGTAACTGTTTAAAATGTTTGCATAGTTTAAGGACAAGCTATTCAATAATCAATGGCAACTAGTAAGGGTATCTGTAATATGCTTTTAACTAACACATTTAGGGACCCCTGGAAGCCCTAATTGCTTTTATAGTTTATTTCCTTGTTTCCTGTTAAATTACAATATTTATGATAATCATAAAATGATTCAAATTACATTATACATGTATATACTCGGGAAATGTTCTGTAAACTTACCTGTCATTTAGGAAGGCTAAATTTCTGCTTCATCCTGTATGGTCAACAGTTTGCGCAATGTTTGAATAGCATTTCTTGGGTTCCTTTCCATTTTGATCTGTTTAAAAAAAAAAAATGAAAACAGAGTTGTCACTTTTTTTGGTCTTTCTTGTTACAGTCATAGCTACATTGATAATAATTGTTTTTATCAGGCAAATAAATTCCAATCCATTATTTTTCATAGGTCAAAATTCAATAATCATCAGCTATCTTATGTTTATTAAGCCTGCATTCAAGCTACATAAGTTTCTTGGAAAGAAAAAGAAACAGCCTCAGCAACAAAACTTTCTAGTGACGTGTGCCTGAAATTTTGAACAGGGATCCCTAAACTGGCTTTAACATCAGACTGAATTTTTGCCCAAAATACATTTGCCTCCCCCCCCCCCCCCAAAAAAAATCATAGTCTATCAGACTCTAGATCTAGTTTTAGTTCTAGTTCTAGTCAGCTTAATTGACCAAACTGCATGAAGTGAACCGAATATAGTAGATCCAAGTCTTTTAAGAACGTAATAAAAGTCAGGCATGAAAGTTGAGTTGAACAGAGTTCTTATCAAACATGGTTAGAGATCTACTTTGAACTTTGTCCCCCAAGCACAGCTTTACTTTAGCCCTAGCCAAGTCTACATCTACTCAAGATAGACTATCCTTCAGACTTCGGTTTATGGAATAAAATTTCGTCAAATATTCAGAGTTCAAAACAGTAAACCTCGTGTAACATTAATGAATCTATATCTGCACTAATTTTGGTCTACATATCTTATCAAAATCATCGACATCGTAGAATCCCACCACACAGTCACAGTTTCCAAATCTAACGTTAACCGTACTCCGTAGTCTCGTCGTACGTTAGATCCAAGTCCAAGTTGGACTAACGAATACGCTTGTGTGCAGCATACAGATGAACAACATGAGGAAAAGCTTATGCAATATAGTCTATCATCATTCTAAGAGTTTACTAACGTTAGATCTGTTTAGATCTTCTTAGATCCAACTTGTTTGCAAGTATTGAATTTTTGACGCTGTCGAAATAGCCACCGCGCCGGTGGCTGAAACTGACCCGGGACTGCCTGGGTAGCTGTCATGAGCCGCAGCGTGTGAGGACAGCAATCTCCGTGTCAAACTACCTCTCGACGATAAATTCAGAACTGTAATTTCGAGAGAAAATTGTTTCAATCCTTTTTCAACACAACTCTTGTGAATCCTTTTGAAATGTAGATAAATTATCATAGATACCTAGAATTGTACAAGTTATTTTTATCAATAAACTAAATATACGAAATTTACTCATAATTTGAGCTCTACTCACCTTGTACTTTTGAACTATAACTATAACATCTCTCATTTCGTGCGGATGATGTCACTGCATATAATCTGCATAATTAATAGGTCTTGAATTGACGAAGTCGAGGTCAAGTAAATTTTAATCGATACTATCGAATTATGTACATATTCATGACCTAGCATCCAATCAGATTTTCACAATAAACTGACACGCACAAGAAATATGAATAATGCAACGTATCGGGTGCTTATCGGGCTCTTCAAATGATCCGAAAGAGGCGGGGCCTAATTCCATTCGCGTAATGATTTCCGCGCGTGCTGCTTTCCGTCTAGTAAATCTATAATACGTCTATGGCTTTACCAATGGACCAAAATATTTCCAATAGAGATAACACGTAAACGAAATACGGGATTCTGAAATCACATTTTGTAGTGAAAAAATGGGCATGATCCCGACATCTGATCAAAAATTGGAGGGCACATTTGTGAAAGCTTTTAGTCTCAGCTATAACATATTAAAATTTGGAAGAAAACCGAGCAGAAATTACAAAGATACTGCTCAAAGAAGACGGGAATGTAGAATCAAGATTTGAGAAAAAGTCATCTCCCATAGATAATACACGCAAAATGAGAAAAATTGACATACCTCCTTTAATCGCAAAAATATGCCATGATGCCTTTGTCAAAATGAAAAATTATGGTAACTGATCTTGTAGAGAATTGTCTCAGCTACATCATATCCAAATTTGGGCGAAAAATAACCAATATTAAAGGAGTTATAGTCAAATTTGCATAAATTTGATGACGTCATTTTTGAAAAAATGAAATTTTGAGTTTAGACGCCATTTTAATGACTTTGTAATATAATTGAGGCTCAAATTACCCATGCAATTATATCTATGATTCCTCCTCTACCCAAATATGAAAAAAAATTAGGGGGTCAACGGACTATTTAAAGGGCTAGAGTTATTTTTGTAGAGGCATGTTTTTACGACTTTTTACACTATTTTGCCCATTGACGCGCGCGCGGATTTTAAAGTTTGACGCGCGCGTGTGGCCTTATGGAATGTCGAGAATGCCTGTAAATGGTTGGAAATTGTCAAGAATAGTGTCAGGAACACAAACCATGCGAAAAAACGGCGTTTTTTACACTCTGTACGCGCTGCGCACGCGCATAACGCGCGCACGGACGCGCACGGACGGAAATTTTTGAAATGCTTGAAATGACCTGAAACGTACTCTCGTTTGATCCTTGGATGATTTTGAGCATTTTTAAAATTTGACGCGCGCGTACGTGCCCGTCATGACCTCTGAATGACCTTTGATGACATGACCTGATGACCCATGACATGAAGTTAATGTCATGTAAATATGAACGATTTGTGATGATTCGTTATGAAGATATGATTGATAATGTGATTTGATAAAATGGCGCCTGGATGACGTCACGATGACCTGTTCACCTTGATATGTAAACGGGAACATGTCCTCATGGGATGACATCACTGACGAAAATTTGACGAAAATTGATAAAGTACTATTGAAGATTTCGAATGGACAAGGAATGGGGGAAATAAAAATAAATGAAAGAAAATTCGGACGAATATAAAAGGTGATCTGTCGATTACGACAGACCACCTAATAATACCTATAACGTGTGTGTCTATGGCAAAATGGGTAATTTGAACTTTGAAAGCCATTTTCACCCTGAAGACGACCGTTAAAACGTTTGAGCTATACGAACCTTTTTTGTGTAGAATTTTCTGCTCTTTCATTTGAATCAAGTCCCAAGTCTCTAGCACCCCGCAAACTGAAGTTAGGGCTCATTTTCAGGGTCCGAAAAGGGCATTTTTCACCCCAAAATCACTGAATGAAGCGTAGATGACGTCATAATGACGTCATGAACCTCAAATTTTCACCGTCAACACTTCTTATCAGTCCTCATTACTGTGTCGAATTTGAAAAAGATTCATGGTTTCGTTTTTGAGTTATTGCCCCCGTAAAAAGAGGGGGGGGGGTCAAAAAAGGAAAAAATGAATAATAAAAAAAAAAACGAATTGAGCTCTGAATCTGATTTTTTTTTAAAGTTTGACGCGCGCGTGTGGCCTTAGGGAATGTCGAGAATGCCTGTAAATGGTTGGAAATTGTCAAGAATAGTGTCAGGAACACAAACCATGCGAAAAAACGGCGTTTTTACACTCTGTACGCGCTGCGCACGTGCATAACGCGCGCACGGACGCGCACGGACGGAAATTTTTGAAATGCTTGAAATGACCTGAAACGTACTCTCGTTTGATCCTTGGATGATTTTGAGCAGTTTTAAATTTTGACGCACGCGTACGCGCGCGTCATGACCTCTGGATGACTTTTGACGACATGACCTGATGACCCATGACCTGAAGTTAATGTCATGTAAATATGGACAATTTTTGATGATTGGTTATGAAGATATGATTGATAATGTGATTTGACAAAATGGCGCCTGGATGACGTCACGATGACCTGTTGACCTTGATATGTAAACGGGAATATGTCCTCATGGGATGACATCACTGACGAAAATTTGACGAAAATTGATAAAGTACTATTGAAGATTTCGAATGGACAAGGAATGGGGGAAATAAAAATAAATCAAAGAAAATTCGGACGAATATAAAAGGTGATCTGTCGATTACGACAGACCACCTAATAATACCTATAACGTGTGTGTCTATGGCAAAATGGGTAATTTGAACTTTGAAAGCCATTTTCACCCTGAAGACGACCGTTAAAACGTTTGAGCTATACGAACCTTTTTTGTGTAGAATTTTCTGCTCTTTCATGTGAATCAAGTCCCAAGTCTCTAGCACCCCGCAAACTGAAGTTAGGGCTCATTTTCAGGGTCCGAAAAGGGCATTTTTCACCCCAAAATCACTGAATGAAGCGTAGATGACGTCATAATGACGTCATGAACCTCAAATTTTCACCGTCAACACTTCTTATCAGTCCTCATTACTGTGTCGAATTTGAAAAAGATTCATGGTTTCGTTTTTGAGTTATTGCCCCCGTAAAAAGAGGGGGGGGGGTCAAAAAGGAAAAAATGAATAATAAAAAAAAACGAATTGAGCTCTGAATCTGATTTTTGGTGTGCATGATATTTGGTCGAAATGTGATGGACGAGGCAAAATTCAGAAAGATTTACGTCCTCTTTTGGGAGTTATTGGGGGTGTCATCTTTCATATTTGCGGGGGCACTGACGAGCGAAGGTGTGCGCACGCGCGCGTCTAAATCTCTGGGATTGACCGGATTGATATCAGCTTCAATCATGCCAAATATGAATGAGAAATGACATTTCGTTATGAACATATGACCATAAGTTGATTTTCACAAAATGGCGCCTGGATGACGTCACAATAACCTGATGACCTTGAAAAAGATGTGGGAACTTGACCTTATTAGGACTGATGACTGACGAAAATATGAAGAAAATTGACTGAGCCGATTTGGAGAAATCGGGATAACGAACTGGACAATTTGATATTGGAGGACATGTGGGAGATTATCCCCTTAGCTTTAATACACGACAGGAATGAGATTGTACACAAACTACTGCACACTACTTTCCAATAGACATAACACGCAAAATTAGGCAGTTTTTTACATTGTTTGTGATGGTATATGTTATAATAGTCGAAGAAGATGGTAGAATGAAAGGCAAAAAAAAAAAAAAAAAAAAAAAAAAAAAATGGACCCACCGGGAGTCGAACCTGGGTCGCCGGAATGGGAGGCAAGTGCTTTACCAATGGACCAAAATATTTCCAATAGAGATAACACGTAGACGAAAAACTGGATTCTCAAATGACATTTTGTAGTTAAAAAATGGGCATGATCCCGACATCTGATCAAAAATTGGAGGGCACATTTGTAAAAGCTTATAGTCTCAGCTATAACATATTAAAATTTGGAAGAAAATCGAGCAGAAATTACAAAGATACTGCTCAAAGAAGACGGGAATGTAGAATTAAGATTTGAGAAAAAGTCATGTCCATAGAGAATACACGCAAAATGAGAAAAATTGACATGCCTCCTTTAATCGCAAAAATACGCCATGATGCCTTTGTCAAAATGAAAAATTGTGGTTACTGATCTTGTAGAGAATTGTCTCAGCTACATCATATCCAAATTTGGGCGAAAAATGACCAATATTAAAGGAGTTATAGTCAAATTTGCATAAATTTGATAACGTCATTTTTGAAAAAATGAAATTTTGAGTTTAGACGCCATTTTGATGACTTTGCAATATAAATGAGGCTCAAATTACCCATGAAATTATATCTATGATTCCTCCTCTACCCAAATATGAAAAAAAATTAGGGGGTCAACGGACTATTTAAAGGGCTAGAGTTATTTTTGTAGAGGCATGTTTTTACGACTTTTTACACTATTTTGCCTATTGACGCGCGCGCGGATTTTAAAGTTTGACGCGCGCGTGTGGCCTTAGGGAATGTCGAGAATGCCTGTAAATGGTTGGAAATTGTCAAGAATAGTGTCAGGAACACAAACCATGCGAAAAAACGGCGTTTTTACACTCTGTACGCGCTGCGCACGTGCATAACGCGCGCACGGACGCGCACGGACGGAAATTTTTGAAATGCTTGAAATGACCTGAAACGTACTCTCGTTTGATCCTTGGATGATTTTGAGCAGTTTTTAAATTTTGACGCACGCGTACGCGCGCGTCATGACCTCTGGATGACTTTTGACGACATGACCTGATGACCCATGACCTGAAGTTAATGTCATGTAAATATGGACAATTTTGATGATTGGTTATGAAGATATGATTGATAATGTGATTTGACAAAATGGCGCCTGGATGACGTCACGATGACCTGTTGACCTTGATATGTAAACGGGAATATGTCCTCATGGGATGACATCACTGACGAAAATTTGACGAAAATTGATAAAGTACTATTGAAGATTTCGAATGGACAAGGAATGGGGGAAATAAAAATAAATAAAGAAAGAAAATTCGGACGAATATAAAAGGTGATCTGTCGATTACGACAGACCACCTAATAATACCTATAACGTGTGTGTCTATGGCAAAATGGGTAATTTGAACTTTGAAAGCCATTTTCACCCTGAAGACGACCGTTAAAACGTTTGAGCCAGACGAACCTTTTTCGTGTAGAATTTTCTGCTCTTTCATTTGAATCAAGTCCCAAGTCTCTAGCACCCCGCAAACTGAAGTTAGGGCTCATTTTCAGGGTCCGAAAAGGGCATTTTTCACCCCAAAATCACTGAATGAAGCGTAGATGACGTCATAAATGACGTCATGAACCTCAAATTTTCACCGTCAACACTTCTTATCAGTCCTCATTACTGTGTCGAATTTGAAAAAGATTCATGGTTTCGTTTTTGAGTTATTGCCCCCGTAAAAAGAGGGGGGGGGGTGGTCAAAAAAGGAAAAAAATGAATAGTAAAAAAAAAACGAATTGAGCTCTGAATCTGATTTTTGGTGTGCATGATATTTGGTCGAAATGTGATGGACGAGGCAAAATTCAGAAAGATTTACGTCCTCTTTTGGGAGTTATTGGGGGTGTCATCTTTCATATTTGCGGGGGCACTGACGAGCGAAGGTGTGCGCACGCGCGCGTCTAAATCTCTGGGATTGACCGGATTGATATCAGCTTCAATCATGCCAAATATGAATGAGAAATGACTTTCCCTGATGAAGATATAACCATGAGTTGATTTTCACAAAGTGGCGCCTGCATGACCTCACGATGACCTGATGAGCTTGAAAAGTTTCCGGGAACTTGATCTCATAGGGGCTGATGACTGACGAAAATTTGAAGAAATTGGACTAAGCCGATTTTGAGATATCATGGTCACAAAAAGTGGGCGGCAAAAGGAAAGCTCGTTTTGACAAAACTAAAATTAACCTACTAGAAATTTAATTCGTCACTGAAGACGAATTAGGTGGTCTGTCTTTCACTGTGGCAAAGTGCTTTGTCAGGTGTGATAATATTTCTGCAAGATTATAATCATAATGTTGACAATGATCATAAGATATGGTCATATAAGTGATGACAATGACGATAATGATATATTGATAATGATGATCATAATGACAATAATGATGACAATAACCACGATAACCTAAGTGGCATAGCGCCCCTACAGGTTCAGTTTTATGGGCGATTTTTCGAAAAGTGCTTGAAATGGCATGAAACGTTTGCAAAATGAATTTGGGACGATTTGGATCATTTCTAAATTTTGTGCGTGCACGGACGCGCGGACGTACGCGTACGCGCGCGTTTAACGAAATGACCTTGACTGGAATGACAGTGACCTTAACCATGCCAAATATGAAAGAGAAATGACATTTCGTTATGAACATATGACCATAAGTTGATTTTCACAAAAATGGCGCCTGGATGACGTCACAATAACCTGATGACCTTGAAAAAGATGTGGGAACTTGACCTTATTACGACTGATGACTGACGAAAATATGAAGAAAATTGACTGAGCCGATTTGGAGAAATCGGGATAACGAACTGGACGATTTGATATTGCAGGACATGTGGAAGATTATCCCCTTAGCTTTAATACACGACAGGGAATGAGATTCTACACAAACTACTGCACACTACTTTCAATAGACATAACACGCAAAATTAGGCAGTTTTTTACATTGTTTGTGATGGTATATGTTATAATAGTCGAAGAAGATGGTAGAATGAAAGGCAAAAAAAAAAAAAAAAAAAAAAAAAAAAAAAAATGAACCCACCGGGAGTCGAACCTGGGTCGCCGGAATGGGAGGCAAGTGCTTTACCAATGGACCAAAATATTTCCAATAGAGATAACACGTAGACGAAAAACGGGATTCTCAAATGACATTTTGTAGTTAAAAAATGGGCATGATCCCGACATCTGATCAAAAATTGGAGGGCACACTTGTGAAAGCTTATAGTCTCAGCTATAACATACCAAAATTTGGGAGAAAATCGAGCAGAAATAACAGAGATACTGCTCAAAGAAGACGGGAATGTAGAATCAAGATTTGAGAAAAAGTCATGTCCCATAGAGAATGCACGCAAAATGAGAAAAATTGACATACCTCCTTTTAATCGCAAGAATTACGCCATGATTCCCTTGTCAAATGAAAAATCGTGGGTGACTGATCTTGTAGAGAATTGTCTCAGCTACAACATATCAAAATTTGGAAGAAAATCGACAACCTATTACTGAAATATTGTCAAATGAATACAAATTACGACGTCATTTTTTTCAAAATCGAATTTTTGAGTTCATAGGCAAATATGATGACGTCACAACATTTGAGTGGCCAAAATTATACATGAATTCAGATCTACAACTTACAGGCTTTCGAAATATGTAATAAAAATTTGGGGTCACGGACTTTCTGACGAGCTATGGCGGATTCTAGATAGGCATGTTTTTACCACTTTTTACATTATATTGCCCATTGACAGGCGCACGAATTTGAAAGTTTGACGCGCGCGCGTGTGGCAATACAGAAGGTCGAGAATGACTGTAAATAGTTGGAAATCGTCTCAAGATAGTGTCGAAAATAAACCATGCAAAAAAAAACGGAGTTTTTTACGTTCTATACGCGCTGCGCACGCGCATAACGCGCGCGCGGACGCGCACGAACGGAAAATTTTGAAATGCTTAAAATGTCCTGAACCGTACTCTCCTTTGATTAAAAAGTGATTTTGAGCAATTCTAAATTTTGACGCGCGCGTACGTGCGCGTCATGATGCGCGCGCGGATTTTGATGACATTTTATGTTGACCCTTGACCTGAAGTTCATGTGTACCAAAAATGGTTCATTTTTGATGACTCGTTATGAAGATATGATCGATAATTTGATTTCACAAAATGGCGCCTGGATGACGTCACGATGACCTGATGACCTTGAAAAAATTTCTGGCACTTGACCATTATATGCCTGATAATTGACTGAAATTTGATGAAAATTGAGTGAGCCGAATTTGAGTGATCACGGTCACAAAAATGGGGGGGAAAAACTAAATAATAAACTAGAACTTTAATTCGTCACTGAAGACGAATTAGGTGGTCTGTCTACCCGTTGGTAAATTGCTAAGATGTGATAATATTTGTGCAAGATAATATTCCTGATAATGTTGACAATGGATGGAGACTTGTGTCAAGGAAAATCGGACAATTTCATATTGCTTTATACATGGGATATTAACCCATAGTTTTAATACACGACAGGCAATCTGATTTTGCATAGGGTTGTGCACAAACTACATTCAATTAGACATAACACGCAAAATAAAAAAAGTTTATTACATTTTTTGTGATTTTTATATGTTACAGTAGTCGAAGCAAATGTAAAATAAAAGGCAAAAAGAGGGGAAAAAAAATTCAAAAAATGGACCCACCGGGATTCGAACCTGGGTCAGCGGATGGGAGGCAAGTACTTTACCAATAGACCAAAAGTTTTGCAATGACATAACACGTACACACTAAAAACGGGATTCTCAAATTAAAATTGTACTTAAAAAAGGGGCATGATCCCGACATTCTGATCAAAAATTTGGAGGGCACATTTGTAAAAGCATATAGTCTCAGCTATAACATACTAAAATTTGGAAGAAAATCGAGCAGAAATAACAGAGATACTGCTCAAAGAAGACGGGAATGTAGAATCAAAATTTGAGAGAAAAAGTCATGTCCCCATTGAGAATACACGCAAAATGTGAAAAATTTGACATGACCTCCTTTAATCGCAAAATACGCCATGATGCCTTTGTCAAATGAAAAATCGTGGTGACTGATCTTGTAGAGAATTGTCTCAGCTACAACATATCAAAATTTGGAAGAAAATCAACAATCTGTTACTGAAATATTGTCAAATGAATACAAAAAATTATGACCTTTTTTTTTCAAAATCGATTTTTTGAGTTCATATGCAAATGTGACGACGTTTCCGATCTTCGACCCCCAAATTTTTTTCATGAATTACAATCTACAACTCATAGCTTTCAGAAAATGTAAAAAAAATGGGGGGTCTCCACGCTTTCTGACGAGCTATGGCGGATTCTAGATAGGCATTTTTAGCACTTTTTACATTATATTGCCCATTGACGCGCGCACGAATTTGAAAGTTTGACGCCGCGCGTGTGGCATTATGGAATGTCGAGAATGACTGTAAATAGTTGGAAATTGTCAAGAATAGTGTCAGGAATACAAACCATGCGAAAAAACGGCGTTTTTACGTTCTCTACGCGCTGCGTGCGCGCATACGCGCGCGCGGACGCGCACGGACGGAAATTTTGAAATGCTTAAATGTCCTGAACCGTACTCTCCTTTGATTAAAAAGTGATTTTGAGCATTTCTAAATTTTGACGCGCGCGTACGTGCGCGTCATGATCCGTGCGCGGATTTTGCTGACATTTAATGTTGACCCCTTGACCTGAAGTTCATGTGTATCAAAAATAGTTCATTTTTGACTACTCGTTATGAAGATATGATCGATAATGTGATTTCACAAAAAATGGCGCCTGGATGACGTCACGATGACCTGATGACCTTGAAAAAATTTCTGGCACTTGCCCTGGATAGTCTTGACAACTGCTAAAAATTTGAAGAAAATTGAGTGAGCCGATTTTGAGAAATCGTGGGGACAAAAAAGTGGGAGAAAAATAAAATAAATAATAAAAGAAAATTCTGACGAAATTAAGAGGTGGTCTGTCAAGAGACAGACCACCTAATAAAAGAAAATTCTGACGAAATTAAAAGGTGATCTGTCGATACCGACAGACCACCTAATAATACCTACAAGTGTGTGTCTATGGCAAAATGAGCAATTTAAAACTTTGAAAGCATTTTCGGCCTGAAAACGACCGTTAAAACGTTTGAGCTATACGAGCCTTTTTTGTGTAGAATTTTCTGCTCTTTCATCTGAATCAAGTCCCAAGTCTCTAGCACCCCGTAACTGAAGTTAGAGGCCCCGTTCAAGGTCCGACAAGGAATTTTTCACCCCAAAAATCACTAAATGAAGCCTAGATGACGTCATAATTCGTCATGAACCTCAGATTTTCACCGTCAATTCTTCTTATCAGTCGTCATTACCGTGCTGAATTTTAAAAAGATTCATGGTTTCGTTTTTGAGTTATTGCCCCCGTAAAAAAAGGGGGGGGGGTAAAAAAAGGAAAAAATGATTTATAAAAAAAACGAATTTGAGGTATGGATGTGTATTTTTGTGTGCATGATATTTGGTGCAGATGTGATGACTATGGGAAGATTGAGAAAGATTGACCTCCTCGTTTGGGAGTTATCGGGGTGGCATTTTTCATATTTGCGGGGGCACTGACGCGCGAACGTGGGCGCACGTGCGCGGTCTAAGTCTCTGAATTTGACCTGATTGATATTAGCTTCCCTCATGCCTAATATGAAAATGAGAAATGAATTTCCCTGATGAAGATTAACCATGAGTTGATTTTCACAAAGTGGCGGCCTGCATGACCTCACGATGACCTGATGAGCTTGAAAAGTTTCCGGAACTTGATCTCATAGGGCTGATGACTGACGAAAATTTGAAGAAATTGGACTAAGCCGATTTTGAGATATCATGGTCACAAAAAGTGGGCGGCAAAAGGAAAGCTGGTTTTGACAAAACTAAAATTAACCTACTAGAAATTTAATTCGTCACTGAAGACGAATTAGGTGGTCTGTCTTTCACTGTGGCAAAGTGCTTTGTCAGGTGTGATAAATATTTCTGCAAGATTATAATCATAATGTTGACGACAATGATCATAAGATATGGTCATATAAGTGATGACAATGACGATAATGATATATTGATAATGATGATCATAATGACAATAATGATGACAATAACCACGATAACCTAAGTGGCATAGCGCCCCTACAGGTTCAGTTTTATGGGCGATTTTTCGAAAAGTGCTTGAAATGGCATGAAACGTTTGCAAAATGAATTTGGGACGATTTGGATCATTTCTAAATTTTGCGCGCGCACGGACGCGCGGACGTACGCGTACGCGCGCGTTTAACGAAAATGACCTTGACTGGAATGACAGTGACCTTAACCATGCCAAATATGAAAGAGAAATGACATTTCGTTATGAACATATGACCATAAGTTGATTTTCACAAAATGGCGCCTGGATGACGTCACAATAACCTGATGACCTTGAAAAAGATGTGGGAACTTGACCTTATTACGACTGATGACTGACGAAAATATGAAGAAAATTGACTGAGCCGATTTGGAGAAATCGGGATAACGAACTGGACGATTTGATATTGCAGGACATATGGAAGATTATCCCCTAGCTTTAATACACGACAGGGAATGAGAATCTACACAAACTACTGCACACTACTTTCAATAGACATAACACGCAAAATTAGGCAGTTTTTTTACATTGTTTGTGATGGTATATGTTATAATAGTCCGAAGAAGATGGTAGAATGAAAGGAAAAAAAAAAAAAAAAAAAAAAAAAAAGGACCCACCGGGAGTCGAACCTGGGTCGCCGGAATGGGAGGCAAGTGCTTTACCAATGGACCAAAATATTTCCAATAAGAGATAACACGTAGACGAAAAACGGGATTCTCAAATGACATTTTGTAGTTAAAAAAGGGCATGATCCCGACATCTGATCAAAAAATTGGAGGGCACACTTGTAAAAGCTTATAGTCTCAGCTATAACATACCAAAATTTGGGAAAAAATCGAGCAGAAATAACAGAGATACTGCTCAAAGAAGACGGGAATGTAGAATCAAGATTTGAGAAAAAGTCATGTCCCATTGAGAATACACGCAAAATGTGAAAAATTGACATGACTCCTTTAATCGCAAAAATACGCCATGATGCCTTTGTCAAAATGAAAAATCGTGGTGACTGATCTTGTAGAGAATTGTCTCAGCTACAACATATCAAAATTTGGAAGAAAATTGACTAACTATGAGTGAAATATTGTCAAATGAATACAAAACTTATGACGTCATTTTTTCAAAATCGAATTTTTTGAGTTCATATGCAAATGTGACGACGTTCCGATCCTTCGACCCCCAAATTTTTTTCATGAATTACAATCTACAACTCATAGGCTTTCAGAAAATGTAAAAAAAATGGGGGGTCTCCACGCTTTCTGACGAGCTATGGCGGATTCTAGATAGGCATGTTTTTAGCACTTTTTACATTATATTGCCCATTGACGCGCGCACGAATTTGAAAGTTTGACGCGCGCGTGTGGCATTATGGAATGTCGAGAATGACTGTAAATAGTTGGAAATTGTCAAGAATAGTGTCAGGAATACAAACCAAGCGAAAAAACGGCGTTTTTTACGTTCTCTACGCGCTGCGTGCGCGCATAACGCGCGCGCGACGCGCACGGACGGAAAATTTTGAAATGCTTAAAATGTCCTGAACCGTACTCCTCCTTTGATTAAAAAGTGATTTTGAGCATTTCTAAATTTTGACGCGCGCGTCGTGCGCGTCATGATCCGTGCGCGGATTTTGCTGACATTTAATGTTGAGACCCTTGACCTGAAGTTCATGTGTATCAAAAAAGTTCATTTTTGACTACTCGTTATGAAGATATGATCGATAATGTGATTTCACAAAATGGCGCCTGGATGACGTCACGATGACCTGATGACCTTGAAAAAATTTCTGGCACTTGCCCTGGATAGTCTTGACAACTGCTTAAAATTTGAAGAAAATTGAGTGAGCCGATTTTGAGAAATCGTGGGGACAAAAAAGTGGGAGAAAAATAAAAATAAATAATAAAGAAAATTCTGACGAAATTAAGAGGTGGTCTGTCAAGTGACAGACCACCTAATAAAGAAAATTCTGACGAAATTAAAAGGTGATCTGTCGATACCGACAGACCACCTAATAATACCTACAACGTGTGTGTCTATGGCAAAATGAGCAATTTAAACTTTGAAAGCCATTTTCGGCCTGAAAACGACCGTTAAAACGTTTGAGCTATACGAGCATTTTTTGTGTAGAATTTTCTGCTCTTTCATCTGAATCAAGTCCCAAGTCTCTAGCACCCCGCAAACTGAAGTTAGAGGCCCCGTTCAAGGTCCGACAAGGGTATTTTTCACCCCAAAATCACTAAATGAAGCCTAGATGACGTCATAATGTCGTCATGAACCTCAGATTTTCACCGTCAATTCTTCTTATCAGTCCTCATTACTGTGCTGAATTTTAAAAAGATTCATGGTTTCGTTTTTGAGTTATTGCCCCCGTAAAAAAAGGGGGGGGGGTAAAAAAAAGGAAAAATGATTTATTAAAAAAAAAACGAATTGAGGTATGAATGTGAATTTTTGTGTGCATGATATTTGGTGCAGATGTGATGACTATGGGAAGATTGAGAAAGATTGACCTCCTCGTTTGGGAGTTATCGGGGGTGGCATTTTTCATATTTGCGGGGGCACTGACGCGCGAACGTGGGCGCACGTGCGCGTCTAAGTCTCTGAATTTGACCTGATTGATATTAGCTTCCCTCATGCCTAATATGAATGAGAAATGACTTTCCCTGATGAAGATATAACCATGAGTTGATTTTCACAAAGTGGCGCCTGCATGACCTCACGATGACCTGATGAGCTTGAAAAGTTTCCGGGAACTTGATCTCATAGGGGCTGATGACTGACGAAAATTTGAAGAAATTGGACTAAGCCGATTTTGAGATATCATGGTCACAAAAAGTGGGCGGCAAAAGGAAAGCTGGTTTTGACAAAACTAAAATTAACCTACTAGAAATTTAATTCGTCACTGAAGACGAATTAGGTGGTCTGTCTTTCACTGTGGCAAAGTGCTTTGTCAGGTGTGATAATATTTCTGCAAGATTATAATCATAATGTTGACGACAATGATCATAAGATATGGTCATATAAGTGATGACAATGACGATAATGATATATTGATAATGATGATCATAATGACAATAATGATGACAATAACCACGATAACCTAAGTGGCATAGCGCCCCTACAGGTTCAGTTTTATGGGCGATTTTTCGAAAAGTGCTTGAAATGGCATGAAACGTTTGCAAAATGAATTTGGGACGATTTGGATCATTTCTAAAATTTTGCGCGCGCACGGACGCGCGGACGTACGCGTACGCGCGCGCGTTTAACGAAATGACCTTGACTGGAATGACAGTGACCTTAACCATGCCAAATATGAAAGAGAAATGACATTTCGTTATGAACATATGACCATAAGTTGATTTTCACAAAATGGCGCCTGGATGACGTCACAATAACCTGATGACCTTGAAAAAGATGTGGGAACTTGACCTTATTACGACTGATGACTGACGAAAATATGAAGAAAATTGACTGAGCCGATTTGGAGAAATCGGGGATAACGAACTGGACGATTGATATTGCAGGACATATGGAAGATTATCCCCTTAGCTTTAATACACGACAGGGAATGAGATTCTACACAAACTACTGCACACTACTTTCAATAGACATAACACGCAAAATTAGGCAGTTTTTTACATTGTTTGTGATGGTATATGTTATAATAGTCGAAGAAGATGGTAGAATGAAAGGCAAAAAAAAAAAAAAAAAAAAAAAAAAAAAAGGACCCACCGGGAGTCGAACCTGGTCGCCGGAATGGGAGGCAAGTGCTTTACCAATGGACCAAAATATTTCCAATAGAGATAACACGTAGACGAAAAACGGGATTCTCAAATGACATTTGTAGTTTAAAAAAGGGCATGATCCCGACATCTGATCAAAAATTGGAGGGCACACTTGTAAAAGCTTATAGTCTCAGCTATAACATACCAAAATTTGGGAAAAAATCGAGCAGAAATAACAGAGATACTGCTCAAAGAAGACGGGAATGTAGAATCAAGATTTGAGAAAAAGTCATGTCCCATAGAGAATGCACGCAAAATGAGAAAAATTGACATACTACTCCTTAATCGCAAAAATACGCCATGATGCCTTTGTCAAAATGAAAAATCGTGGTGACTGATCTTGTAGAGAATTGTCTCAGCTACAACATATCAAAATTTGGAAGAAAATCGAGAACCTATTACTGAAATATTGTCAAATGAATACAAAAAATATGACGTCATTTTTTCCAAAATTGAATTTTTCCGTTCATAGGCAAATATGATGACGTCACAAAATCCGATCGGCCAAAATTTTGCATGAATCCAAATCTACAACTCATAGGCTTTCAGAATATTAAATAAAATTTGGGGGTACCGGTTCATTCTGACGAGCTATGGTGGATTCTAGATAGGCATGTTTTTACCACTTTTACATTATATTGCACATTGACGCGCGCACGAATTTGAAAGTTTGACGCGCGGCGTGTGGCAATACAGAAGGTTGAGAATGACTGTAAATAGTTGGAAATTGTCAAGAATAGTGTCAGGAATACAAACCATGCAAAAAAAAACGGAGTTTTTACGTTTCTATACGCGCTGCGCACGCGCATAACGCGCGCGCGACCACACGGACGGAAAATTTTGAAATGCTTAAAATGTCCTGAACCGTACTCTCCTTTGATTAAAAAGTGATTTTGAGCAATTCTAAATTTTAACGCGCGCGTACGTGCGCGTCATGATGCGCGCGCGGATTTTGATGACATTTTATGTTGACCCTTGACCTGAAGTTCATGTGTACGAAAAATGGTTCATTTTTGATGACTCGTTATGAAGATATGATCGATAATTTGATTTCACAAAATGGCGCCTGGATGACGTCACGATGACCTGATGACCTTGAAAAAGATACCCGAGCTTGATCATATAAGACCTGATATCTGACGAAAATTTGAAAAAAAGTGACTGAGCCGATTTTGAGGAATCATGTTCACAAGAAAGTGGGAGAAAAATAAAAGTTAAACTAGAAATTTAATTCGTCACTGAAGACGAATTAGGTGGTCTGTCTTGAACTGGTAAATTCTTATGTAAGATATGATGATGATTGGGCAAGATAGTAATCATGATAGGGTCGACGACAATGATAAGATGGTCATATATATGTGATGGCAGTGAAATTGACAATCCGAAATAGGAAAGAGAAATGACGTTTCATTATGAACATACATGTCCATACATGACAATAAGTTGATTTTCAGAAAATGGCACCTGGATAAAGTTATAATTACACAATGACCTTGTAATTTTCACAGCATAATTGTCCTACCAACACTCATGTCTGTGCCAACTTTCATAAATATTCAAGATTCCGTTTTTAAGTAATGAGCCCCGCAAAAAAAAGGTGGTGTTGGGTGGTTTTCGGTTAATTAGTATGAGATTTTCCCGTTTTTTTCATCTGCAATGGGAGGAAAAAATACAAAATTTTGAAGAATTTTTAAATTGGAAGTAAAATGGACAGGCATTTCCTTGAAGTTTCAGCCATTGGTTTCGTTGTAGAAGGCAGGATGGACGAGAAATTAAGGAAAAGATGGACAAGAAAACGACGTCTACACAAATGAAGCCTGGTTGACTTCATAAGGACGTCATGAACCTCAAATTTTCACCGTCAACACTTCTTATCAGTCCTCATTACTGTGTCAAATTTGAAAAAGATTCATGGTTTCGTTTTTGAGTTATTGCCCCCGTAAAAAGAGGGGGGGGGGGTAAAAAAGGAAAAATGAATTAATTAAAAAAAAAAAAACGAATTGAGGTATGAATGTGATTTTTTGTGTGGATGATATTTGGTGCAGATGTGATGACTATGGCAAGATTGAGAAAGATTGACCTCCTCGTTTGGGAGTTATCGGGGGCGGCATTTTTCACTGTTGCGGGCGCACTGACGCGCGGACGCGTACGTCCGCGCGCGTCTAATTTTCTGAAATTGACCGGATTGATTTTAGCTTTAATCATGCCAAAATATGATCGAGAAATGACTTTCCGTTAGGAAGATATGACCATGAGTTGATTTTCACAAAGTGTGCCTGTATGACGTCACGATGACCTGATGAGCTTGAAAAAGATGCCCGAGCTTGATCTTATTAGGACTGATGACTGACGAAAATATGAAGAAAATTGACTGAGCCGATTTTGAGAAATCGGGATAACGAACTGGACGATTTGATATTGCAGGACATGTGGAAGATTATCCCCTTAGCTTTAATACACGACAGGGAATGAGATTATACACAAACAACTGCACACTACTTTCAATAGACATAACACGCAAAATTAGGCAGTTTTTACATTGTTTGTGATGGTATATGTTATAATAGTCGAAGAAGATGGTAGAATGAAAGGCAAAAAAAAAAAAAAAAAAAAAAAAAAAAAAAATGGACCCACCGGGAGTCGAACCTGGGTCGCCGGAATGGGAGGCAAGTGCTTTACCAATGGACCAAAATATTTCCAATAGAGATAACACGTAGACGAAAAACGGGATTCTCAAATGACATTTTGTAGTTTAAAAAAGGGCATGATCCCGACATCTGATCAAAAATTGGAGGGCACACTTGTAAAAGCTTATAGTCTCAGCTATAACATACTAAAATTTGGAAGAAAATCGAGAGGAGAAATAACAGAGATACTGCTCAAAGAAGACCTGAAATGTAGAATCAAGATTTGAGAAAAAGTCATGTCCCATAGAGAATACACGCAAAATGTGAAAAATTGACATGCCTCCTTTAATCGCAAAAATACACCATGATCCCTTGTCAAAATGAAAAATCGTGGTGACTGATCTTGTAGAGAATTGTCTCAGCTACAACATATCAAAATTTGGAAGAAAATCGACAACCTATTACTGAAATATTGTCAAATGAATACAAAAATTACGACGTCATTTTTTCCAAAATCGAATTTTTGAGTTTTCATAGGCAAATATGATGACGTCACAACATTTGAGTGGCCAAAAATAATACATGAATTCAGATCTACAACTTACTGGCTTTCGAAATATGTAATAAAATTTGGGGGTCAACGGACTTTCTGACGAGCTATGGCGGATTATAGATAGGCATGTTTTTACCACTTTTTACATTTATTGCCCATTGACGCGCGCACGAATTTGAAAGAGTTTGACGCGCGCGTGTGGCATTATGGAATGTCGAGAATGACTGTAAATAGTTGGAAATTGTCAAGAATAGTATCAGGAAGACAGACCATGCGAAAAAAAAACGGCGTTTTTACGTTCTGTACGCGCTGTGCGCGCGCATAAACGCGCGCGCGGGACGCGCACGAACGGAAAATTTTGAAATGCTTAAAATGTCCTGAACCGTACTCTCCTTTGATTAAAAAGTGATTTTGAGCAATTCTAAATTTTGACGCACGCGTACGTGCGCCTCATGATGCGTGCGCGATTTTGATGACATTTTATGTTACCCCTTGACCTGAAGTTCATGTGTACCAAAAATGGTTCATTTTTGATGACTCGTTATGAAGATATCATCGATAATTGATTTCACAAAATGCGCCTGGATGACGACACGATGACCTGATGACCTTGAAAAAGATACCCGAGCTTGATCATGTAAGACCTGATATCTGACGAAAATTTGAAAAAAATTGACTGAGCCGATTTTGAGGAATCATGGTAACAAGAAAGTGGGATAAAAATAAAAATAAATAAATAATAAAGAAAATTCTGACGAAATTAAAAGGTGATCTGTTCACAGAACAGACCACCTAATAAAAAGAAAATTCTGACGAAATTAATAGGTGGTCTGTTGACAGACCACCTAATAAAGAAAATTCGGACGAAATTAAAAGGTGATCTGTCTACGACAGACCACCTAACTAGAAATTTAATTCGTCACTGAAGACGAATTAGGTGGTCTGTCTTTCACTGTGGCAAAGTGCTTTGTCAGGTGTGATAATATTTCTGCAAGATTATAATCATAATGTTGACAATGATCATAAGATATGGTCATATAAGTGATGACAATGAAGATAATGATATATTGATAATGATGATCATAATGACAATAATGATGACAATAACCACGATAACCTAAGTGGCATAGCGCCCCTACAGGTTCAGTTTTATGGGCGATTTTTCGAAAAGTGCTTGAAATGGCATGAAACGTTTGCAAAATGAATTTGGGACGATTTGGATCATTTCTAAATTTTGCGCGTGCACGGACGCGCGGACGTACGCGTACGCGCGCGTTTAACGAAATGACCTTGACTGGAATGACAGTGACCTTAACCATGCCAAATATGAAAGAGAAATGACATTTCGTTATGAACATATGACCATAAGTTGATTTTCACAAAATGGCGCCTGGATGACGTCACAATAACCTGATGACCTTGAAAAAGATGTGGGAACTTGACCTTATTACGACTGATGACTGACGAAAATATGAAGAAAATTGACTGAGCCGATTTGGAGAAATCGGGATAACGAACTGGACGATTTGATATTGCAGGACATGTGGAAGATTATCCCCTTAGCTTTAATACACGACAGGGAATGAGATTCTACACAAACTACTGCACACTACTTTCAATAGACATAACACGCAAAATTAGGCAGTTTTTTACATTGTTTGTGATGGTATATGTTATAATAGTCGAAGAAGATGGTAGAATGAAAGGCAAAAAAAAAAAAAAAAAAAAAAAAAAAAAAAACTAGAAATTTAATTCGTCACTGAAGACGAATTAGGTGGTCTGTCTTTCACTGTGGCAAAGTGCTTTGTCAGGTGTGAAATATTTCTGCAAGATTATATCATAATGTTGACAATGATCATAAGATATGGTCATATAAGTGATGACAATGACGATAATGATATATTGATAATGATGATCATAATGACAATAATGATGACAATAACCACGATAACCTAAGTGGCATAGCGCCCTACAGGTTCAGTTTTATGGGCGATTTTTTTCGAAAAGTGCTTGAAATGGCATGAAACGTTTGCAAAATGAATTTGGGACGATTGGATCATTTCTAAATTTGCGCGTGCACGGACGCACGGACGTATGCGTACGCGCGCGTTTAACGAAATGACCTTGACTGGAATGACAGTGACCTTAACCATGCCAAATATGAAAGAGAAATGACATTTCATTATGAACATATGACCATAAGTTGATTTTCACAAAAATGGCGCCTGGATGACGTCACAATAACCTGAAGACCTTGAAAAAGATGTGGGAACTTGACCTATTACGACTGATGACTGACGAAAATATGAAGAAAATTGACTGAGCCGATTTGGAGAAATCGGGATAACGAACTGGACGATTTGATATTGCAGGACATGTGGAAGATTATCCCCTTAGCTTTAATACACGACAGGGAATGAGATTCTACACAAACTACTGCACACTACTTTCAATAGACATAACACGCAAAATTAGGCAGTTTTTAACATTGTTTGTGATGGTATATGTTATAATAGTCGAAGAAGATGGTAGAATGAAAGGCAAAAAAAAAAAAAATGGACCCACCGGGAGTCGAACCTGGGTCGCCGGAATGGGAGGCAAGTGCTTTATTACAATGGACCAAAAATTTCCAATAGAGATAACACGTAGACGAAAAACGGGATTCTCAAATGACATTTTGTAGTTTAAAAAAGGGCATGATCCCGACATCTGATCAAAAATTGGAGGGCACACTTGTGAAAGCTTATAGTCTCAGCTATAACATACCAAAATTTGGGAGAAAATCGAGCAGAAATAACAGAGATACTGCTCAAAGAAGACGGGAATGTAGAATCAAGATTTGAGAAAAAGTCATGTCCCATAGAGAATGCACGCAAAATGAGAAAAAATGACATACCTCCTTTAATCGCAAAAATACGCCATGATCCCTTGTCAAAATGAAAAATCGTGGTGACTGATCTTGTAGAGAATTGTCCTCAGCTACAACATATCAAAATTTGGAAGAAAATTGACTAACTATGAGTGAAATATTGTCAAATGAATACAAAAATTACGACGTCATTTTTTCAAAATCGAATTTTTGAGTTCATAGGCAAATATGATGACGTCCACAACATTTGAGTGGGCCAAAATTATACATGAATTTAGATCTACAACTTACTGGCTATCGAAATATGTAATAAAATTTGGGGGTCAACGGACTTTCTGACGAGCTATGGCGGATTCTAGATAGGCATGTTTTTACCACTTTTTACATTATATTGCCCATTGACGCGCGCACGAATTTGAAAGTTTGACGCGCGCGTGTGGCATTATGGAATGTCGAGAATGACTGTAAATAGTTGGAAATTGTCAAGAATAGTATCAGGAAGACAGACCATGCGAAAAAAACGGCGTTTTTTACATTTTGTACGCGCGCCTGCGCGCGCGCATAACGCGCGCGCGGACGCGCACGAACGGAAAATTTTGAAATGCTTAAAATGTCCTGAACCGTACTCTCCTTTGATTAAAAAGTGATTTTGAGTAATTCTAAATTTTGACGCGCGCGTACGGGCGCGTCATGATGCGCGCGCGGATTTTGATGACATTTTATGTTGACCCTTGACCTGAAGTTCATGTGTACCAAAAATGGTTCATTTTTGATGACTCGTTATGAAGATATCATCGATAATTTGATTTCACAAAATGGCGCCTGGATGACGTCACGATGACCTGATGACCTTGAAAAAGATACCCGAGCTTGATCATGTAAGACCTGATATCTGACGAAAATTTGAAAAAAAAATTGACTGATCCGATTTTGAGGAATCATGGTAACAAGAAAGTGGGATAAAAATAAAAATAAACTAGAACTTTAATTCGTCACTGAAGACGAATTAGGTGGTCTGTCTACCTGTTGGTAAAATTGCTAAGATGTGATAATATTTGTGCAAGATAATATTCCTGATTATGTTGAAAATGGATGGAGACTTGTGTCAAAGAAAATCGGGCAATTTCATAAATGCATTATACATGGGATATTATACCCATAGGTTTAATACACGACAGGCAATCAGATTTTGCATAGGGTTGTACACAAACTACATTCAATTAGGCATAACACGCAAAATAAAAAAGTTTATTACATTGTTTGTGATTTTATATGTTCCAGTAGTCGAAGCAAATGGTAAAATATGAGGCAAAAAGAAGGAAAAAAAAATTTCAAAAAAAAATGGACCCACCGGGATTCGAACCTGGGTCGGCGGGATGGGAGGCAAGTGCTTTACCAATGGAACCAAAAGTTTTCCAATAGAGATAACACGTAACGAAAAACGGGATTCTCAAATGACATTTTGTACTTAAAAAACGGCATGATCACGACATCTGATCAAAAATTGGAGGAAACAATTGTGAAAGCGAATAGTCTCAGCTATAACATATTAAAATTTTGGAAAAAAAATCGAGCAGAAATTACAAAGATACTGCTCAAAGAAGACGGGAATGTAGAATCAAGATTTGAGAAAAGTCATCTCCCATAGAGAATACACGCAAAAATGAGAAAAAATTGACATGCCTCCTTTAATCACAAAAATACGCCATGATGCCTTTGTCAAAATGAAAATCGTGGTGACTGATCTTGTAGAGAATTGTCTAAGCTACAACATATCAAAATTTGGAAGAAAATCGACAATCCCTTACTGAAATATTGTCAAATGAATACAAAAATTATGACGTCATTTTTAAAAAATCGAATTTTTGAGTTCATATGCAAATGTGACGACGTTCCAATCCTTCGACCCCCAAATTTTTTTTCATGAATTCCAATCTACAACTCAAAGGCTTTCAGAAAATGTAAAAAAAAATGGGGTGTCTCCACGCTTTCTGACGAGCTATGGCGGATTCTAGATAGGCATGTTTTTAGCACTTTTTACATTATATTGCCCATTGACGCGCGCACGAATTTGAAAGTTTGACGCGCGCGTGTGGCATTATGGAATGTCGAGAATGACTGTAAAATAGTTGGAAATTGTCAAGAATAGTGTCAGGAATACAAACCATGCGAAAAAACGGCGTTTTTTTTTACGTTCTGTACGAGCTGCGCACGCATATAACGCGCGCGCGGACGCGCACGGACGGAAAATTTTGAAATGCTTAAAATGTCCTGAACCGTACTCTCACTTTGATCAAAAAGTGATTTTGAGCATTTCTAAATTTTGACGCGCGCGTACGTGCGTGACATGACGTGCGCGCGGATTTTGCTGACATGTTACATTGACCCTTGACCTGAAGTTTATGTGTTTAAATATGATTCATTTTTGATGACTTGTTATGAAGATATGATTGATAATGTGATTTCACAAAAATGGCGCCTGGATGACGTCACGATGACCTGATGACCTTGAAAAAGATCCCAGACCTTGATCTGATATAACCTGATATCTGACGAAAATTTCAAAAAATTGGGTGAGCCGATTTTCCGGAATCATGGTAACAAGAAAGTGTATGAAAAAAAAAAATAAAACTAGAATTTAATTCGTCACTGAAGACGAATTAGGTGATCTGTCTTAATTTTCGATTATGATTATATTTTTGACGAAGACGAATGACAAAATGATAATGTGATAGATGACCCTCATATTACGATGACATTGATAATAATGAATCTATTGATGATTGTTACGATTTCAGCCTTTTCCTAGCATTTTCAATTCCTAGGCTCTACTACCTATTTAAGTGGAATAGCGCCCCTTCGGTTTCAATAGGGCATAAAGCGTGTGAAAAATGAATTTGGGATGATTCGTAGAAAGATAGGGATGAAACAAAAACAAAGAGGGGAGATGAAAGAGAAAGGGAGAGAGAGAGAGAGGAGTAAGGGAAAGGGAGAGAAGAGACAAAGAGATAGAAGGAGACAGAGACAGATAGGAAAGTGAGATAGGAAAGAGAGACAGAGAGAAAAAGAGAGAGAAATGGGGGGGGGGTGATTGCACACAGATTACAAATTCATTTTCTATCATGATTATGATTATGTTGACGAAGATGAATGACAAAATGATTATGTGAAAGATGACCCTCATATGACGATAACATTTATAATGAATCTATTCATGATTGTTATGATTTCACCTTTTCTCAGCATTTTCAATTCTTAGGCTCTACTACCTATTTTAGTGAAATAGCGCCCCTTTGTTTTCAATAAGGCATAAAGCGTGTGAAAAATGAATTTTGGATGATTCGTCGAAAGATAAGGATGAAACCAAGACAAAAAGGGGAGGTGAAAGAGAAAGAGAGAGATGGCAGTGATGATGATAGTAGAAATGATGAAAATGATTGTGATGATGATGACGATGATGATAATGATGGTTAAAATGGTGATAATGATGATGATGACGATGATGGTTGAAATGGTAATGATAGTGATGATAATGGTTGAAATGGTGATAATGATTTTTATGATTTCAGCTTTTTCCTAGCATTTTCAATTCCTAGGCTCTACTACCTATTTTAGTGAAATAGCGCCCCTTTGTTTTCAATAAGGCATAAAGCGTGTGAAAAATGAATTTTGGATGATTCGTCGAAAGATAAGGATGAAACAAAGACAAAAAGGGGAGGTGAAAGAGAAAGAGAGAGAGAGAGAGAGAGGAATAAAGGAAAGGGAGAGAAGAGACAGAGACAAAGTAGGAGACAGAGACAGATAGGAAAGTGATAGAGGAGTGAAGGAAAAAGGAGAGAAGATAGAGAGAGAGAGAGTGATGAGTAAAGGAAAGGGAGCGAAGAGACACACAGGAGAGAGAGGAGACAGAGACAAATAGGAGAGTGATAGAGGAGTAAAGGAAAAAGGAGAGAAGAGAGAGAGAGAAAGAATGAGACAGACACAGAGATAGGAGAGTGAGAGAGAAAGAGAGAGAAATGGGGGGGGGGGGAGATTGCACACGTAAAGCAGAAAAGGGGCAGAAGTACAGCAGCCAATTTAACTTTCACTTGACTATTTTAGCATGATCCCGGCATCTGATCAAAAAAACGAAGGGCCCATTTACGATAGCCCATAGTCTCAGCTATAACATTCTAAAATCTGGGAGAAAACGGAGCAAAAACAACCGAGATATTGCTCAAAGAACAAAGCCATGTAGTTTGATGATATGAGAAAAATTCATCTTCCATAGACATAACACGTAAATAGGGAAAAATGGGCGCCTGGATGACGTCACAACAACAAAAAAATCTCCCCCCAAAGCTTCATAAATAGAATGATGTGTCCACATAGACTACCGGAAAAAAATTGCAAAAATGCAAAAAATGCAAAAAAAAAAAAAAAATGAAAAATCACTACCTGGAGTCGAACCTGGGCCGTTTGAACCGGAGGCAAGTGCTATGACCACTAGACCAAAAACTTCCCCATAGACTTAACACGTAAAGCAGAAAAGGGGCGGAAGTACAGGAGCCAATTTTACATTTACTTGGATATTTGAGCATGATCCCGGCATCTGATCAAAAAACGGAGGGCACACTTACGATAGCCCATAGTCTCAGCTATAACATACTAAAATCTTGGAGAAAACGGAGCAAAAATAACCGAGATATTGCTCAAAGAACAAAGCCATGTAGTTTGATGATATGAGAAAAATTCATCTTCCATAGACATAACACGTAAATAGGGAAAATTCTGACATGTCGCGTTTAATCGAATTTTTGACTATGATGACGTCATCAAAATGAAAAATGGTGTCGACTGAGCTTGTAGAGAATTGTCTCAGCTACAACATATCAAAAGCTGGGAGAAAATCGACCCAATATGACTGAAGTACTGTCAAATCAATAGAAAAATTATGACGTAATTTTTTCAAAATCATAATTTTGAGTTCACTTGCTGATATGATGACGTCAGAATGTCCGATCGGCCAAAATTATGCATGAATTCAAATCTACAACTCATAGGCTTTCAGAATATGTAAAAAAAAATGGGGGTAACCGCGCTTTCTGACGAGCTATGGCTGATTTTAGAAAGGCATGTTTTTACCACTTTTTACATTATATTGGCCATTGACGCGCGCACGAATTTGAAAGTTTGACGCGCGCGTGTGGCATTATGGAAGGTCGAGAATGACTGTAAATAGTTGGAAATTGTCACAAATAATGTAAGGAATACAAACCATGCGGAAAAAACGGCTTTCTGGGGTTTTGTATGCGCTGTGCGCGCGCATAACGCGCGCGCGGACGCGCACGGACGAAAAAATTTGAAATGCTTAAAATGTCCTAAACCGTACTCTCCTTTGATTAAAAAGTGATTTTGAGCACTTCTAAATTTTGACGCGCGCGTACGTGCGCGTCATGAGGCGTACGCGGATTTTATTGACATTTTATGTTGATCCTTGACCTGAAGTTCATGTGTGTCAAATATGGTTCATTTTTGATGACTCGTTATGAAGATATGATCGATAATGTGATTTTACAAAATGGCGCCTGGATGACGTCACGATGACCTGATGACCTTGAAAAAGATGCCCGAGCTTGATCATATATGACCTGATGACTGTTGAAAATTTGAAGAAAATTGACTTGGCAGATTTTGAGGAATCATGGTAACAAGAAAGTGGGATAAAAATAAAAATAAACTAGAATTTAATTCGTCACTGAAGACGAATTAGGTGATCTGTCTTAATTTTCGATTATGATTATATTTTTGACGAAGACGAATGACAAAATGATAATGTGATAGATGACCCTCATATTACGATGACATTGATAATAATGAATCTATTGATGATTGTTACGATTTCAGCCTTTTCCTAGCATTTTCAATTCCTAGGCTCTACTACCTATTTAAGTGGAATAGCGCCCCTTCGGTTTCAATAGGGCATAAAGCGTGTGAAAAATGAATTTGGGATGATTCGTAGAAAGATAGGGATGAAACAAAAACAAAGAGGGGAGATGAAAGAGAAAGGGAGAGAGAGAGAGAGGAGTAAGGGAAAGGGAGAGAAGAGACAAAGAGATAGAAGGAGACAGAGACAGATAGGAAAGTGAGATAGGATAAGAGAGACAGAGAGAAAAAGAGAGAGAAATTGGGGGGGGGGGGGTGATTGCACACAGATTACAAATTCATTTCTATCATGATTATGATTATGTTGACGAAGATGAATGACAAAATGAATTATGTGAAAGATGACCCTCATATGACGATAACATTATAATGAATCTATTCTATTCATGATTGTTATGATTTCAGCTTTTCTTTTCTCAGCATTTTCAATTCCTAGGCTCTACTACCTATTTTAGTGAAATAGCGCCCCTTTGTTTTCAATAAGGCATAAAGCGTGTGAAAAATGAATTTTTGGATGATTCGTCGAAAGATAAGGATGAAACCAAGACAAAAAGGGGAGGTGAAAGAGAAAGAGAGAGATGGCAGTGATGATGATAGTAGAAATGATGAAAATGATTGTGATGATGATGACGATGATGATAATGATGGTTAAAATGGTGATAATGATGATGATGACGATGATGGTTGAAATGGTAATGATAGTGATGATAATGGTTTGAAATGGTGATAATGATTTTTATGATTTCAGCTTTTTCCTAGCATTTTCAATTCCTAGGCCTCTACTACCTATTTTAGTGAAATAGCGCCCCTTTGTTTTCAATAAGGCATAAAAGCGTGTGAAAAATGAATTTTGGATGATTCGTCGAAAGATAAGGATGAAACAAAGACAAAAAGGGGGAGGTGAAAGAGAAAGAGAGAGAGAGAGAGAGAGGAATAAAGGAAAGGGAGAGAAGAGACAGAGACAAAGTAGGAGACAGAGACAGATAGGAAAGTGATAGAGGAGTGAAGGAAAAAGGAGAGAAGATAGAGAGAGAGAGAGTGATGAGTAAAGGAAAGGGAGCGAAGAGACACACAGAGAGAGAGGAGACAGAGACAAATAGGAGAGTGATAGAGGAGTAAAGGAAAAAGGAGAGAAGAGAGAGAGAGAAAGAATGAGACAGACACAGAGATAGGAGA